>JADBJO010014931.1:0-45687 GCA_016801955.1 Conus betulinus
CAAAAGATACCCTCAGAGTCACAATCATGCAAGAACAGCATCAGTACTTTGGCATCGTAATATTGTGCTATGTTATGACCCCAATTTGTTATGTTAGTCTTCTTTTTTGTGCATGCTCTTGATCTCTGCTATTTTACTGTGCAGATATTGTCAGCATCAAGCATGTCTGAAAAGGGTGAATATCAGATGAAAACAGCTCCCTTTGATGCTCGATTTCCCAATCAGAACCAAACGAGGTAATGTGACTTGTTATTTGGTGATGTGCAGGTTGATAGTTGATGAATGGTCAGGGGTCAGTCTTGAGTCGTCATCTTGGAATCATTGCTGTCCAAAATCGTGTGCTTTAGTAGTCTGTCGTTAGATGTCTACTTGTATCTGTAGACATGTTTAGTGTGAAATTTGTTTATTTCTTCTATGCAGTCTGACAGAATGGCTAAACATTTTCTGAATTTTATTATTTGGTGGTTCTGCTGCCATTTCATACTCCATGGTCATGTTAATTCCCCCTCACCTCTAAGTACATCCAGACTCTGACCTGTTTACCCTAAAGCTGCTATTGGTGTATTTCACAATTAAAATGTGCATAATTTTCTAAACATGTGTGTACACATTTTTCAATTTTGTTAAGTTTTGTAAAAGCATGAGGTCCCTGCTATTGTTTTAATGTCATCCAGATGCAAGCAGTCTGTCACTCTTAGGTTGTACTTGTAGCCCTCAAACACAATGGCTATACACCGCAATTGCCTGTACCACTCAAGAATTCTGTCTCCAGATTTTTTATTTGACATATTTTTCCAGTTCGTCATATTCATCATATCTTTGCCAAACATGTACAGAATACAGCAAAAGTATAAGGGTAAACAGGTCTGCAGACTATCCAATTGCATGCATACATAGCCCCTACAGTCCAAAGAGAGCAATCAAAATCAGGTCATCACTGGACAACGGAGTGAAAACGCAGGCCAGCTGCTGAGTTACAATTTACATTGGTGTTAAGTGGTGCCTTACACTATACGAGTTGTGACAAGGCTATACCAACTAACCAAGATATCCTGGTGTCAGCCAGACATGAAAATTGGAGATGTCTAAACTGGATCTATTTGGTGGATATAAACAAGACGGTTTGTTTTTTCTCATTGCAGTGCATATAGCTCGCTGATCTGTGGGTTGGAGTTTGCTGGTGCAGAAAAAAATTCATAAAATGGCAAATTTTATACAAATGGTAGAAAGAAACTTGTGGAGAGCGTGGCAGCAGAGAGTCCTCAGAAGAGAAGCCCCCTTCAAGCAAGTGATTCGGCCCTTATCTCCTGACACTCTAGGGGGGTCGGGCCACACCCGGTTTATGACTCCGGATGTCCCCTCTGCTGCCCCCTTTTTTTTCCCCATCTTGGGATGAGCCATGACTGGGATTCGAACCCATGACCCTGTGGACATGCTCATTTTTCCACTTAATGACTTGCACTCTAACCACTGAGCCACTGGGACACCTGATATTTGTAGGAAATTTAAGCTTTATGAAGTTCACTTGCTTTTGGTTGGACTTGAACTCAGGACCTTCAAGTTCATTAGTTGAAAAAAAAAAACCTGCCAGTGTTAGCATCTACTGCCTTAACTGTTTTGAATAGTAAAGTCTGCCCAATTGAAATAAGTTTGTTATAAAGTAAGAATTCAGGATTGAACATACCTTAAAACTGTTTTGAGTTGTAAAATTTGCCCAATTCAAATAAGTTTTGTTTTAAGGTATGAATTCAGGATTGAACATAGCTCAGTCAGTTTTGATGTTAAACATTGCTTTGGACCTTGAGGAGGTCAGTGACTAGATACGATTAAGGACAGATGGTAGTGCAGCATACAGGTAATAAACTCATTTATTGTGTCAACATTATCATAATTTTTGAGTTGCTGTAATTATTGTGAGGAGTTGGTTTTAGAGAGCTTAATGATGAAGATGCTGTTGTCACCCTGTAGTTAAAAGCTATGATATGGTAATCTGCTTTACAACAAAATCTGTATTAACAAAATGGTACAGTGTGTGAGCATGATTCTTCATTACTTATTGAATTGCTGTGATTATTGGAAGAGTGAGGTTTGCAGAGCTTAATAATGAAAATTGTACTGTAGTTTAAGCCTGTGAAAAGGTCACGCTACTTTATGACAAAATCTGTATTAAACTGATTCAGTGTGTGATCCTTCACAAATTTTTGAATTGCTGTAATTATGAGTGTGAGTTTTACAGAGCTCAGTATTGAAGATTCCACTATAGTTTTTATCATGCTAAAACAAAATCTGTAACAGCTGTGAAATGTGATATAATGGTTACAAGTTGTGAAAGTGTAGAATTTTCTTTATCTTCGGTGAAATGTGATGGAATAGTTGCAAGTCAGTAAACCCTAAGATGGATAGAAAAGGTTAAGATTTTGTGTACCATTGCAGTCTGTTTGTGATTGATTGCATCATGAATGTGATAGGATTGATTTGAGGGACTATTGAAATCTGTTGATTTTATAATTTGTGTGAATTGTGATAGATTTGTTCACTGTACCATTAAATCTGGCAGTAGTTATGATATGAAGCTTGACAGAATGAATGAAAGTCAGTGTGTGTGTTTCAGGAACTGCTGGCAGAACTATGTAGATTTCCACCGTTGCCAGAAGATCAAAGGAGAAGACTATGAGCCTTGCGAGTACTTCAGACGTGTCTACAAGTCTCTCTGTGCCCCAATGCCTGGGTAAAGAAAAGTTTCTTTTGTATTCATTTGTATATTATTGTTTTGCAATTTATTGTAAGTGGCTATCAAGAAACAGAAAATATGACATGAGGTTGGCAGGTGTATGTATGTGTGTGTGTTTTGTGAATGTGTGTGTGTATGTGTGCATGATGTATGATAAAAGTATAGGACCTTTGGTTGAATGTTTTTTTTTTTTTTTTTTTTTTTTTTTTTTTTTTTTACTGCAGTGGATTTGTGGTGTCAGAATCATCTGGTAAATGTCAGAAAATACCAGATTAGGGCGTTGCCCCATGACCTCACACGGGTGTCAGCAAAGGGGCCTATATGCCCCCCCTCCCCGACCTTTCCCTTGCCTCAGTAAGAACCAAGGATTTGACCAGCCGCCGTGACGAGGTGGTTAGCGTCGCGGACTCCTGGCTGGGAGGTCGTGGTTTCTAATCCCATCAGAAGTCATGTGGGCTTTTCTGCCCCGACCGGCTCCTACCCAGAGTTGAGTTGTGCGGACTCAATTGGGAAGACTGGGACCACACAGTCGAGTTTCATCCACTTAAAGATGCGTTTCTGAGAGTGTTGCTCAAATTTCTTGACCAACACTGCAGGTGCCTGTATCTCTCGGGCCTGGTTGACACCGGGATATATTATGAAAGGAAGCGTAGAGTACAGCCCTGTCATGTAGTCTTAGTCTGAAATGGAAACCTGTAGCATCATCTTAATCATCCTCATTGTCATCAATCAGCATTAAAAAAGAAAAATGTCTCAAATTCTGTGGCCCTTAATGCACTGCTCTCATGGTGACCTCAATTTTGATGTCCTCTCCATGTCTGTGGCCTTGGTTTGGTTCCGTGGGGTCACCGGTATCGGCGAGTTCATGGGGGCTGTCGCTGGACGGACGTGGTGGCGCCTTCTGGAGGGAGAGCTCACTCACGCCGGCTCCGCAACTAAGCAATTATTGTCGTCAGTAGGGGGCTTAGTAGGTGGTGTCCTGCGTATGTTAGATCAGAACAGGCGCCACTGAACACCACCAAAGTGACTCGGCAGCAGTGCAGTGTCTCCTCCGGTGGGTTGCCTCTTGACGACTTGACATTGACTGTTTCCTGGATTGCCGGTGCCGGGGCTGCGGCGGGGTCGACTGGGCTGTGGCTGTGGACGGGGTGTCAGAATGAGCGGCGTGGATGCACTGCCTCTGAGATGGCGCAGAGGTTGGGACAGGAGAAAAAAAAAAAAAAAAAAAATTAACACACTTTCATATTTTAAAGACCCAAGTTGGTTGGAAAAAGTGTAACTTATTAAATGGAAAGGGAAAAATGTAGATGTCTGTAAAAGCAGACATTTAGTACCCATTTCATACATTGCATGAACAGGAAGAATTCAGTTCAGATGGCTGGGATATTCTTTTTTTTGTCAACAGGTGGAGAAATGGGATGAACAGGTGGAGAATGGAACCTTTGCTGGCAAGATATGATCATACTTTTTCTACCATCCTGCTTGCATCCTGTGTGATCTTTTTAATGTTGCTGGCGATCGAATGATGAGTGAAAGTTGATCTTAGATGTGAGCATTTTTATCGTTCACTGATGTTAAGTAATAGTCTTGGGGCACAGTTGCACAGTTCCTCAGGTAATTTTGGTTATACAAGATAATAAAATTCATATGAAAATGTGTACTCCAGTCTTTGCTGGCATGTGATGGTGGGCTTGGCGTGTGTAGATTCCAGCTGGCACACACTCTGATTCACACACTATCTCTCTCTGCAGCACACACACACACATACTACTCTCTTTCTGCAGGCACATGCACATGATACCAACACATTCTTGAAGATGAAAATTTTAATCAAAGCAAGATAAGAACAACTTAATTTTCATTATCACATTAAGATTATTTTTAAGTATACAAATACAACAAACATTCACCAGATCTGAAAACATGTATTCACCAGCGAATCTTTTGACAATGACACTTTGTATGCTCAGCTCTCGCTTTCCATCAAGTGCACCTAGCAACCATGCTTATCAGTTAGTCCACTACCACATTCATGCACCAAACATTTTTTCATTTTCAAGTAGTTATTCCAGAATCTTTTCGACAAACATAGTTCTTTTTAACTTTCTGTGATTAAACTGAACAATTGTTGAAGCCAACACCTGCAATTTTATCTTGAGGACTTTCCTTTGCATACTGATGCCTTCTTTGTGTGTGTACGTGTGTGTGTGTGTGTGTGTGTGTGTGTGTGTGTGTTTTTTCTTTTCTTTTTTTCTTTTTGATGTGTTGTTTCTTCACTTACAAAAAGATACTGAAATACACAAACCTGAAAAAAAAAGAAAATGGATCATAATTAACGATTCTAAAGTTCATCACTGTCTATTCAGTTCATGTTGTTTTTATAGCTATCACTTATCTTAATGACAGAACCATAAAGAAGTAAGATCTAGTAACATCTTCAAGCGCCAAATACCACAGTCATTTGTTCAATATAATTAGTAACAAAACTCTCACCGTCCTATCGTAATCCTCATCACGCATACAAACAGGATGTAATTGGTCAACATGAAATATTTATCACACTGTCACAAAATATTTATGACTGGCACAAGAGTTAAAAACATGCATTTGACGACACAATGCTGAAAGTGAAATTGAGCTGCTTTATGTTCTTTTAGAGAAAAAATCTTCAACCTTTGAAGCTGGAACTGTGAGAAAAAAAACAATTGACATTAAAACAGACTTACCACATTGACTTTCCGTTTTGATGTAACCCAATTTCTTTGTTGTACAGCAAACCATCCTAGATTCTCCTTTTCTGTCCAGACTTTAAAACCTCAGACCACACTATTCTCTTTGCTGTCCACTTGATATTGAGGTTAATGCTTGTTTATGTATTGTTGTCATGTGTACGTTATGGCACATTACCAAATCTTTCACTGATAATCGCATTGAAGAGTGCATGGTGAATTTAGTCAAAATCAGCAGAGTTGGAGACTGAAAAGTTAAAAGTCAATCAGTTATACAAACAAATGAATAAATGAAAAAAAAAAAAACCCCTTTGAAGAAAGTAACTCTTTGTACTTTTGATCAAAACATAACTAGAAAGTTTCACAATATTATTAAATATGTTAAAATGTAAGGCATTACATGCATTCATCAATGATCAAAATTACATTAACATTTTTAATCAATAATAAATAAAGATGTTACTACATACAGAACTTACCATGTATTAAAATGAAATACAAACTACATGTGACATCAACTGATCCACAATAAATCATGGTAATAAAATCACATAGGAATGTACATGTAAAAAAAAACCCAGTTAACATCATGCCTCCTTCCAGTGCAAACCTAAATATGTAACCAGAAAACCTTTAATCATAAAGGATATCACAGATAGCTATCTGGAAGATGACTTAACAACATATATATTCTATTCTGTTTTTCAGTGCTTCGTATGATAAACACATAGGCAAGAATTATGAGGACTAGTTCAAAATAAAAATGGTTGATTTCATGTTGCTACAGCTATGCCAGTGCACAAATAGTCTTAAAACCACAACAAATAAATCTTGGATGGTTCAAAATTAGTGACTGAATTGCAAAAACAAAGAAACAAACTTCTTAAAGGTGGAAATAAAAACAAACAATGAAACAAAAAATCAATATGCTCACTAATTGGGCAAGTTGGCTGAGGTATGGGATGACCATATAAAAGAACTTTTGTGACCTTAGTATAACCATACAAAAAAACATTGATGAAGATTTCAGTGTAAGAATTCAAGAGGTATGAATAAGGTTTGCACGAAAGCAGGCATGTGAGAAGGTTTAAAAAAAAAAAAAAAAAGCAACTGAATATGTGAAAAAATATGGATAAAACCTTGACGATATATATAAGAACCAGGGCTCCCATTTCTCTGCAAATTCGTGGATTTTTCTGTGAAAGTAAACTTGAAATTGGGGTGAAAATTTTTCACTTGTAAAAAAAAAATTGAGGAAGGGGGAAAAAAAGTGGTAATCAAATTCTTGAAGTTCTGATTTGACGATTGGAATACTAGCAGGCGACACTGAAATCTCGAGATCTCATGTTCATGAGAACAGCTGTTATCATTTTTTTCATAATCATTAGGACTTGGGTCCAAGCTGATGTCCAATGTGCGTTGGCAAGTTGTTGCAAAAGCGTGATACTGACCACCAAAAACAAAAGAAAACACAAAAAGAAGAAAGAGTCTGTATGAACAAATTGTCCTGATTGTAGTTTGATCAAAAAGTTGATGCATACACCACTCCAAACTCAGATTTGTTGTCGGATCACACCATTTTGAAAACATTGATATATTTTTTCCCTAGTGAGGATTTGCATGTCTGCAATACCCCCACCCCCACTCCTAGAATTTCAGGGATTTTTGCTCTTCTTCAGTTAAAGTCCTGAAGAATACAAGTAAGATTTAAGCGATAGATATAAATAGGATTTGACTAAAATAAAGCATGACCAAGATCTGACCTAGTGAAAGCAGGCATAGGTAGGATTCAACCCATGATCTGACTATGTGAAATGAGACAAGGCAAGACCTACCTAAGTGAAAGAAGGCATGAATAAGATTGGGTAGTGTAAAAGCTGGCATGAATAAGATATGATAATAAGGAAAGTCGTATTCAGGGATGTGAAAAAGGCCTAGTGATAAAAAAAAAAACTTGCTATCCCACATGACCCTACTTGTAAAGGCCTCATCCACGCTGGTCCAGTCAACTTGTCGAGACATTCTGTACAATTTCTTCAGTTTTAACATTCATTGTTCAATGTGAAATCTTCATAACCATGCACATTCCTAGCAGACCACAAAATATCTCGCAACTGGACTGATGACAACTGCCCTGCCAAAAGGAAGTTCACAAAAAACAGGGAACTGCACTCCACTAAACTTCCGTCCCTTCACATTTGTACATGGTCCTATCAAAACCCCATCAATACAAAGCAGAAATTCACGTGCATGTGTGTGTGAATTTTTAAATGAAAATGTATATGTGTATATATATATATATATATATATATATATGCCTTTCCACATATTTTCACAACCCTACATGCTTACAGGCCAGCTGATAAGGCGGCCAAATTATGGCTGAACCAAGTGAATGTAGGCATATGGGTTGCAATGATCTAACAATCTAAAAAAGAAAAAAGCAATGGATCAAGATTTTACCCACATGAAAAAAAGTTTATATTCAGAGCAAGTTCTGAGTTAACAAAACTTTATACGAAAGGTGTGTCGATGTCAATTAAGCAGTTTGAAAAAGGGTGCGATATAAATCCGATTTAACAAGTGAAAGAAGGCTTGATTAGGAATCGCTTATGAGCATGAATATGATCAATGTGAAAGAAGATAAAAGTGAATTCAACTGTACAATGGAACGCATCAATAGTACTGAAGATGAGTCTCACAAAGACAAGCGCTGAGCCTTGGAAACATAGTTAAGTTGACACAAAGAAACAAAAATCCCAACCCTTTAGTCTTCTCAGTTTAAAAACAAACGAAATGGGGATTTTGTATTATACTCCCTGTTTGGCTAAGTATACTTACCATGTCAGACCATAGCATTAAACGGCTGTCAGTCAGCTCTGTCAGGCCGAAGTTTTGTGGCAAATGCAGGCATAAGATAGTCACGTGACGCCCACCCTACTTCCGATTACGGAAGATGCCCAAGATCGTGTACTGTCCGTCATTCAACGAGGCCTGCGCGCAAGGCAACCCCAGGGAACCTTGGCGCTAGCGGGGAAGGTAGGGCGGGCATTAGAGTCTGACATGGTAAGTATACTTAGCCAAACAGGGAGTATAATACAAACTCCCCATTTTGGCGTCGTATACTATACCATGTCAGACCATAGCAGAATTTAAAGGAATAGGAGGAGGGCCGAGCGCCCTATGGTTCCTGGGTTAACTGTTATGGCTGCATTGGCCGCCACAAATGAAAACCCCTTAGAACCATCAGCCTGGTCATGCGGATGTCCCTTAGATAAAAGTTTATGAAAGGGTTCTCCGAACGCCAGTAGGCTGCCTCCAGGAGATGGCACACGGGGACAGAGTGCTGGAACGCTGTGGACATGGCCAACGCTCTGACCTCGTGGGCTCGAGGGGAAAGGGCTGGGAGGTCTTTGTGGGCCTGGGCATAGGCAGATTTGATAGTATAGAATAGCCACCTAGAAATCGAGCCCGCCGAGATGTCTTTCTTGTTGTTGGGGTTGATGGAAATAAGGAGGCTTCTCTGAGAGGAACGCCTGGGGTGGGAACGCTCCCAGTAGTATCTGAGGCACCTAGAGGGTCATAGGTCCATGTCCCCGCTGCCTTCGCTGCCTAAGATATCCGCTAGGGAGCGGATAACCAGGGAAGGAGAGGTCGTGCCCGTTCCTGGTTCTTCGCTAAGAACTCAGGCAGGAACTTAAGCGAGACCGATCCGTCTCTGAGAAAGGCGATGTCCCGAGGGTCACAACTGAGGACCTGAATCCCACTTCGCCTCCTGGCTGAGGCCAGGGAGAGAAGGAAGGTGGTCTTGAAGGGGAGAATGACAAAGGGAATAGCACGGAGGGGCTCGAAAGGGGGGTTTCTGAGGGAGTCAAGAACCAGAAAGAGGTCCCACATGGGAGCGCGCCTAGGGGACTGAGCTTCCCGTAGGGCCACCCCCCCGAGATAGTTCTCTAAGGAGAAAGTTATTGTCGAATGATGGGCCGCCTAGCTGTCAGATGGTGGTGCCTACGGCCGATCTGTAGCCCCGAATGGAACTAGCAGAGAGCTTTCGAGAGGATGAAAGGTGGGATAGGAAATTGCCTATCTGGTGGGATAGGAACTTGCCTATGTGGATGTTGGAGGGGAGGAGGTAGGGGACCGAGTTAGCCGTGCACCACGTGACCCATCTCTCTCATCGCGGTGGTCGCAATTTGGCTGGCATAGAAGCCAAGCGTGTAGGCGAAGCATCTGGGGATTGGAGTGAGGGAGGCCCGAGCGAGGTTGTCTGAGTAAGTCCCCCACCAGGGGGCTAGCTGGAGAGGGGGAACGTGAGTGAGGGACCTGAGGTCCGGGAACCACAACTGAGTCGGCCACCACGGGGTTATGAGGATGAGTTTGGGGGTCTCTCCAGCCTGGCCTTCCTGATCACTTTGTGAAGTATGGGAGGGGGGGGGGGAAAGGCGTAGGCGAGGAGTCCCGTCCAGGGGAGGGAGAGCGCATCGACCGCGTACGCTCGGGGGTCCGGGAGTGGAGAGACATACATGGGGAGTCGATGGTTGTACCGGGTCGCAAATAGGTCGACCATGGGCTTGAACCAGTGTTCCCAGACGGTGGTTAGTGTCAGCTTGTTCAGGGTCCACTCTGTGTGCAGAAGGGTCCCTGACCGGCTGAGAGTGTCTGCCAGGATGTTGCGTGTCCCCGCTATGTGTCTCGCACGGAGGGGTGCTCCCCGTGCGTGGCACCCAGCGAAGGAGGGCCTCTGTCCGTAGAGAGAGGCCGATGGAGTGCCCCCCCCCCCCCCCCCCCTTTGTTGATGTAATGGGCTACCGACGTGTTGTCCGTGAGGAGGAGAGAACCAGTCGGTGAGAGATAGATGTTGGAAGTGGAGGAGGGCCAGCCTGACCGCTTCCAATTCTAATATGTTGATGTGGAGGCGAGCCATCTGTGCGTCCCACATCCCCGAGGCATGACTGTCCCCCAAGTGGGCCCCCCAGCCCGAGTTGGAGGCGTCTGTGTATAGTTCGAGGGACTGTGTTGGGAGAGAGATCGGAACGCCTTCGTGAAGAGGAAGGGTGCCAGGGAGAGGCCAAAGGGGAGAGCTTTGAACTGGAACACTCGAGCTTGCCAGACAAACCGGAGGTAACGTCTGTGCGCCGGGTGAATAAGGATCTGGAAGTACGCATCTTTCAGATCTATGGAGGTAGCCCAATCTACGTGATGGATGGAGTCTCTGATCTGGGAGGGCGTGTCCATCTTGCACTAGGTATGTCTGAGGAACTTGTTGAGGGGAGAAAGGTCAAGGATGGGCCTCCATCCCACCGAAGGTTTGGGGATCACGAACAGGTGGGAGTAAAACCCGGGTTGGGCTGGAAAACTTCGGTGATGGCCCCTTTCTGAGGAGTTCGAGGACTTCCAGGCGAAGGGCGTCCGCCTGGACAGGTGGGGGGGGTCGCTGGGGACGGGAGGAGGAGAGCGCGCATGAGGGGAGGACGACGGTGAGCCCACGGTAGGCGCGAAACCCGTCCTGAAGAACCGACACTACCCAGGGGCTGAGGCCCATACGTCGCCACTGGCAGGCGGCCGGGAGAGGTTGCCCGCCAGGGGAGCCGATGGTCCAGATGGGGGGGAAAGGGAAGAGTGGGCCGGTGCCTTGCTGGCAGTTGGGCCAGCTCCATGCGCACTACGGGAGTGTCCTCCAGTCACCGGCGGGGCCATGCTTGCTGGCCAAACCAAAATTTTTTTTGGTTTAGGTTTAGGGTTTAAGTGGCCGCTCTGGAAAGGCGTGGTGGCCGCTGGGGGGCAAAGGAAGGCGTGGCTGAGGCCGGGTCCTCGAGCGAGAGAGACATAGCCGAGGTGGAGTGCTCGCCAAAGAGCGAGTGATCCTGGCCCGGGACACATCGTAGGGATGCCCTGAGTGCCGGGGAGAGTGAGGAGCGTGCAAGCACCGCGTCTCTAGCCACTAGCAGACAATTAAAATGGCTTGTTGCTGCGCTGTCCGCCGCAGCCGCCAAGTGATGATGCGATATCCTGTTAACTAGGTGTCGCATAAAGGGGTCGCTGAATAAGCGAGGTTCGTCCTGGTGTGGTTCGGAGTTTGTATCCGAAGGCACTGGGACGGCGCCGTCATCCCCAGGCCAGAGTACCTCCGCCCTCTGCAAGAGCATGCTAAGGTAGGCATGCCCTGCAGTGGTGTGTAAGATGCCCATCCGGGCTACTCGGTCCCAGTCCTTTAGCGCTTAAAGGGGATGGTGGCCGAAGTAGGGGGGGCCCGGTTGGGTATCAGGCGACAATCTGATTGGGAGATGGCCCACTCCCTGGTAACCGGATTGTCGGCAAAGAGGGAGGCAACTGGGTGCTTCCTGTGGGTCCCAAGTAGGGCGCCGAAGGGGGCCGCATTGGGTGCCGGGGGCAGGTCTTGACCCGGCGTGGGGACGGCGTCTGCACCCCTGGCGCGTTTTGCCGGACTCTCTCCCACAGCGAAGTGAGTGACTGAGGTGCGACAATTCTGAGTCTGGAGTATTGGGCTGGGGCAGCCCAACGATCTCAGGGAAGGCCAAGATCGGCAGAGGGAGGGGCGGTCCCTCGACACGAAGTCCGGTCGAAACCGTTCAATGGTGTGGATGTCATAAAGGGATGAGAGAAGAAGTCCTCATCGTAGTCGTCCTCAGGCTGTGGGGAGTCAAGTTCCTGGGAAGGGAGGTCTTCCTCAGGGGGCAACTGCGCGGGTGCGCGAGGGTCCCGCCCTGGTAGGGTGGTGGGTGGGGGGGGGGGGAGGGGAATGGCGGGACCCTCGTGGCTCTATGCTCGGCAGACGGGCTGGGGGTGGGAGAGCCCGGACTGCCGATCGGACAGCGCCCGAGGTGGGAGACCCAGGTCGACCCAAGTCTGCGAGGTTGGGTGCCACAATCGACCAAATTGTTGTTCAGGTTGGGTGTGTGTATTGAGCCACTGGTCCCTCTCGGGGGCATAGAGCCACTGGTCCCCGGGGAGATAAGCGGGCTGTGGCGGCCCAGAGTACTGTGCAGGGACTCGCCGGGGACCGGGGTAACCTTGGGCAGCAGGGGGGGAATAGTAATCGACCTGGTATGTGGTTTCCCCCCCGGGAGCGTGCCGGGTCCCAGTGGAATGGGACAGGTTACCCGTGGTCCCGCTGGTAGATCCTCCCCCCGGAGGAACGGGACCGAGGACGTTGCCCAAATGGGGGCCGAGTAGGTCGGACCCCGAACGTCCTGAACCCCTAGGGGAACCTGCGACGGGCGCGAGGGGGGTTGGTCGGCCGTCTTGTGTATGTTCACAACCGGTGGATGCACTCGGTGTTTCCCATACGCCCAGAGTTATGGACATGTGCATGGTCGTGCCAAGACGTGGCCATAAAACTGCGTCCGGAGATAACTGGACGCTCCTCGTGCAGGGGTGTTGGCTGCACCTGTGCACGGTGGGGGAGAGCGTCGTGAGACGGCGAGTCCGGATGGGGGGAAGAAGTGGACCCGCGCGTCCCATAAGTGCGAGTGACGGGTGGGGGTTCCAGCCCAAGGCCGTCACCCGTGCCTGTCCGCGGCCGGGCAAAGGTCCCGGGGGCCGGGGGTCGCGTGACTCGGCATAGTAAGTGGATGTCTGACTATGCGCAGGAAAGCTAGAAGGCAGGGTGGCTGGGGGAGAAGCGGAATCCCGCTCGGATTTCTTGGCTAGATGGGGGGTCCCTTAAAGGGGGCCTTGCCCTTAGATTTCTGGGCAGGTTGAACGAAAGGCACTTAGAAATCGCAGCCGGTTGCCTTCTAGCTTTCGAACGCAACGGTCGTGCGTCCGTCGGTCGGGTAGAGGAGGGAGACTCCCGCGCGTCCCCTCCGCGTCTGTAAAATATCAAAATGGACGGATATTCAATAAACAAAAAAATGACTGTACCAATCACAAAAATCCCCATATGGACTGACTTGATTCGGACTGGCCACTAAAGTCAGACTATTCAGGCACAACATGTATGGTTGCTGACTCACATGTTTCAGGCACAACACTGGTTGAACAGTCACAACAATCACTGTAAGGCAATTGGAACCAATGCACGTAACACAGTCTTTTAGTGTCAATCACTTTTTTAACCATCCACTCATACATTCATCCTTTCTTCAACAGATAGACTGAGGTAAGAAACCAAACATTAAAAGTATTATTGGAATGAAAAATACATACTTGTGAAATAAAGGCTATTACAGCACAGCCTGTAAGCAACCCACAAAGAAGAAAATGTTGAGAATGCCATACAAATGAGAAATAATGTACAATGAATAAATTAATAAATAAGTTCTATTTTGTTTTGCCAAATGTAAGGAGAGAGAAAAAAAGTAAAATGAAACTGGACATTTCAAACTGAAGCTTTGATTTTAACTTTTTTTCTTATTCTTCCACCCATTGTGTGATTTGTTTACACCCATCCATTCAGATACTGTTCACACACTGATACAATATCAACTGGTTAGCAACTTGTACCAACACATTTGTAGTTTCACATTTGTAGGACAGATAATAAATTGCCGTCATCAAGAGAATCCAAAAGAGATGGCTCATTCATCATCTTGCCCACTTACCACTTCTCACACAAGGAAGAAAAGAAACCAACAGCTAAGCATTTTGATGGAGTGGTCACAAGTTGAAACGAACATGTCTTTTTATTTTATCCTCTTCGAATCTGAATGGTGAACCAATATATCCTTAAATTACTACCTCCCCCCCTTTTTTTTTGGGGGGGGGGGGGGGGGGGGGGGGAACCTATGAAAAGAGTCCTTTTGAAAAAGGGAAAAAAACACCTTGGAAGAGGGACAGATGTAGGTCATGAATATGTGTTAGACCGTTTATTTGAGGAAAAAATCATGCTTAAATACACAGTAACGGTGAAATTGATAAAATTCTTTGAGTCTTAAACCTCCTGTACAGAACAGCTGTCATTCAATCAGATCTGTCAATCTTGTTCTGTACAGAAAGTCAAGAATCTGAAATCGACCCAATCCCCCATCTGTCCATGGTAGCAAGCTCATGAACATGTAAAACAAATACATGTACACAACTCAGAAAGCCACACATGCCCTAAGCGCACTGTGTTCTTTTTTTTTTTCTTTTTGAATGGGAGTAACAAGCATGTCGCCGATATATACATACATGCAACTATATCAGCATGCACTGGATTTACTCTGCAACACTTCACTCTTGTGGCTTGTTTCACAAGTAAGTACAAGCACTTGCCTGCCATCATCCCAATAAAAACTGAGCATGTCTGTGTATCTGGGTCTGTTGTTGGGAACAGTTGTTTATCACCTCTGACGCTTCACTATTCCAGTGACACCAGTCTTTGGGCGTAATGCTGCAACGTAAACAATTTACCATTTCTATATCGGTGAAAGGAAAGAACATGATTCCACAGTCCATACACACATCAGCAATCCAATTCGAGCAGGTGTGGCCAATAACAGCTTAGATTCTATTTACCTCCTGGTCCTCTCGAGCTTTTCCTTTGGATTGTCACTTTTAACTTTCTTTAGGCTTTACACTCACTTTTACTTTCTTTAGGCTTTACACTCACTTTTACTTTCTTTAGGCTTTACTCTCGTATGTTTTACTCCCTTCAGTGTTATTCACCATCCGCAACCATATGATAAACTGGGAGGAAAAAAATGAGAGAAGTGGTTCCTAAAATCTGGTCCTCTTATCAACAACACACACCTGCTAACAAATGCCAAGTAGTGAGAATGGGAGGGAGCTTTTCCTGAGGTCCAAACCATTTTGTCAGAGGTAAAAGCATTGCTCTGATTGACTGGTCTGCCAGTGTCACAGGACTTACCCTGATTGACGGGTTTGCCGGAGCTGGCTTGCTTTGGGTCAGCGTGTTTAGCCACAATCTTCTTATTGTTTAGCAACTGGACGTCCTGGTCTTCTGCCTGGCTGCTGGAACATCACACAATGCCATAATGCGATCAGGAATGGTCTAAACACACTTAAAACACACACTTGCAGACAACCACGGGCAACTGCACAATAATGGCAGTATTCACCCAGTTCACATACATATATACATATATGAATCAACAGATTATATATGTGACAGACTGTTTCCCGTCCAGTCACACGTTTTCATGCAACCGTGCAAACCGGAAGGTATTCATCCGGAAGCCGGTTGAAAAGTTTTACCTGACTGCTACTCACCTGCGCACTGTAAAACCGAGCGAGTTAAACCGGTTAGGCAGTCTCTGCAGTGATTCCGGCAACGCAACTTTTCAGAAGGCCTAAGAGGGACTCGGCTGTATTTTGGTGGCAGTCAGGTATTTATCATTCAATGTTTATTTATTAGCAAACTGATACCGTATTCCCTTTTAGGAGCAATTGAAAATTCCTCAGCGCACTTGTGAAGGATTTGTTTTTGTGTTCTGTGATCCTATGACTTGATAGGGTAGCAAAACGAAATGCTGTCAAAAAAAATGAATAGAAGTGAGTGTTAAAGGAAGTGGTCTTCAGAAAAAAAAAAAAGGTTTGATGTGGTTTGCGAGAAGAGGGAGAGTTTTGATGCTATGGATAATAAGCTCCCAGAGTGAGGACAGAGACTTCATACATACTGGTTTTGATTTTGATGTGGATGGGTATTAATTCACTCTTGATATGAAATATTGAATAGCTGTGTGTTGGTAAACAAGAGTGTTGCGGAAATCTTTCCTTTTCATATATTGAAGTGGTTGAATCTTTTATAAAAAAAAATCCCTTTTAAAATCTGGCGACTATATGAAATGAAATGAACATCTTGTCGAAGAAATGAATTTTTGTAACATGATGAAAGACATTCATAGTTTGATGAAAAGTAATCATTAATTGTGTGTAACGAATTGTATTCATGTTTATTGAAGAGGGTCTAAATGGGAATCCTTTCCCCAATTTGGAAACTAGATTCTGAAAGGTTTATAATGAAGTCCTTTCCTGTGTAGTGCTGTGATTCTGGTAAAGGGAATGTTGTAGTAGTGGTGAAGAAAGAATATGCTCATGTGTTGTCCCAAGTTCAATTGGAATATGATGTGGCTAATGAATATGAATGTAGTCGTGATTGTAATGAATAGTAGCCATGATAATCAAGGTAGTTAATCAGTTTCCCCCAAGTGGAAGTGTTCCCTGGACTGAGGGGGACTGGCTGCCATGCTTGAGGGTCAGGGGTCTGTAGCTGTGTCTACCCCCCTTGTTCTCCACCTTGTGTCGGTGTGGAGAGGTCAGCCTGAGTGCCGACAAAATACCCTACCTGCCACTGCACCTGGGACCGACTACCCGCTGAGCCAGTTGGGCTGGAGACGCCGCTGCTGCCAAGCCAGAGCGCCGCTCCTGAATTCTGAACCAGCGACCTGTTGGCTAGGCCGTCCCTGCATTGTGTTTTTTTGTGTGTGAGCCACAGCTCCTGTGTGAGACTGTCGCTTTGTCATCGGCAGAGACGCCGTGAGTGTGTTAATGACTTTTTTTTTGAGCCACAGCTCTGTGAAGTTCTGCAAGATGTGTGTCAAACTGGACGCTGCAGTCGTCTTCATCATCTTCTTCGTCTCGTCGTCGTTGTGTCGTCGTCGTCGCCGCCTTCATCATCATTGGAACCAGCATCGATAATAGATAGCGAATTATATAATAGATATATTTTGTGTTGTGCGCCCTGTTTTGCGTGTTTGAAGTATTGATGATATATACATGTATAGTTCTGTGTGTACGCCTTGTAGTTGGCGTATTGACAATTGATGTGCTTGCATTATATTGTATGTTTGTCTGATGGCTCAGGCAGCATAAAACAAAAAAAGTGTTGTTCTGTTGCCTGGCTGTCAATGTTCGGGTGAGTGGGTGTGTGTATGTGATTTGGAAAAGTCGTGCATGCATCCATTTCTGTTTGTGAGTCAGACAGTCAGAGACCTGCAGACACCACCCATTCCATCCGTAACAATATATACATATGAACCGACAGATACTTCAGATCTATTGGCCAAACACCATCAGGAATGTGGAACTGTGGGAGCGGATGCATCAACTTCCTGCAGAGAAAGAGGTGAAAAGGAGGAAATGGCAGACAGGCCACATGCTGAAGAAGCCCATCGACAACATTACATTACATGACATGCGCTGCGCTGGAACCCACAGGGACAAAGGAGGAGGGGAAGACCTAAGAATTCATGGAGGAGAGATCTGGATGCAGAGAGGAAGAGAGCGGGATACACCTGGAGAGAACTGGAAAAGGCAGCCCAGGACAGAGCGCGCTGGCAAATTGTTGTCGAATTGGCCTTTGCTCCAGTGGGAGCTGATGGCTCAAATATAGTCAAACTGAAATGCACACAAAATGTCCTTCAGGATGATTAATGCACAACAGCTACAGCAACAACATGTCTGTGCTCCAGTCCTTACTTGATGATGGTGTTCTTTTCATGGTGCAGCACCTCAGCGTTGTCGGTGAAGAGGATGGTGTGATAGCGCTGAGGGCCAGAGGCAGTGGGCAGAATGCCCCGGGCACCGCCCTTCTCTGCCTGCAGCGTGCCGTTGTACACCAACAGGTCATCCACCAGAAGCTGTCACAACCACAGCAAACATGTATGGATAATGGGTTTGCTCTGGTATGTTTAAATGCACTCATTAAATGCCATTGTGTCAAATCTGCTGAGAAAAAAAAATTACATACGTAATGTTTTTTCCCTCTGCTGAAAGCAGTAGTTGTGTAGCATTGCATAAACCATGGTGAAGTTGGAAAAGTATACAGTTGTACTTTTTATCTCACTTCCCCTTCCTTCTCTGTTGTCCCCTACTTGTGTATACATTCACTTTACATATAATTTTCTTACTTTGGAAATATATATGTTCATGTGTGCAAATTCATTTCTACACTGCTGAAGTTTTTATATTTGTTGTCATTCTCTTGCTTCTTTTTTTTTTTTTTTTTTTTTTTTTTACATTGCCATTTATAGGCAAATCTAGAAACAAGACATACCAACGATTAAAGCAGCAAAACATTCCTGGTTAAAAACCAACATGACCATAAACAAATTTTTACTGTGATTTATGAAAATAAAGAAGAAAAAAAGGAAAAAACAGTTGAATGAAAGCATCAACTCACAGCAAAATCTTTGACCTCGAAGAGGTGTCTTGCTGTAATTCCAGATTTTAATCATGGACACTGTTGTGGGCTGGTCAAATATAACATACACTCGGTTCAGCTGAAAACAAAAATCAGATTTTCATTATGGACACAATCATGAGCATGTGAAACAGAACATATACACTTGTATCAGCAGAGAACAGACATCAAACAGCCGTTTATTCTTAGGCCGCTGACGCAAAATAAAAGAAAACTGGACATCTTTTTCTGCAGCATTAGGCAGAGAAAAGTCTACATGCAGACAGGGGGTAACTTGTGAATTTCTCACTTTACAAGCTTCTGTCTTCACATTGTGCTTTCTCCTGGATCATGTGGATCTAGGAGGAGTTTCATCACAAGCCTTTGGTTATAAATTCTACAGCTTGAGTTGTGCCACAAGCTTCTGTCTGGGCTTTTTTTTTTTCTGCCTTCATCACCAACAAAACTTGGGACTTTGCAAACTGCTGCATCACAATCCTGGAGTCTTAAACATTTCTGTGTACATCACAAATTCTTCACTTGTTGTACTAACATATCTTTAGCTGCTACAGTCTAAAGCATGTGAATTTTACAGCTTCACATACACTGTCAGTTCCGCCACTCTTTGAAACACTTATCTACTACATTCACAGTTTGTTCTTTTTCCGTGAGTGAGCTGTCGTCATGTTTACTCCTCAGGGTGGTGGCATGAGAATATGGGTGATGGTGACGGAAATCTAGGGACGAAGGAGTGAGGTGCAAGGCAATGTGGTTGACTTTGAAAATCATTAACCTTTAGCCCACTAGGTAATTCCAGGAAGCTTTGAAATAAATAGTATTCACCATGTCAACCCCAGGCACAGTTTGGGTGCTGTGCCCGTCATCCTAGACTCTTTACTGGTCGATTTCTGTCACATGTAAGGCCACACACAAAGAACTCGTGAACGCTATTTCTCAGACAGTGAAGAAACTAGACTCATATGATGTGAGTTCAATCCTCTGATCAATGGAGCTGGTCCGGCACTTCTGGCAGTTTGACCTTCTGTTTCCTGGCCGTTGAGGAATTTGGACAGGGGGATGATGATTGATGAGTTGAGCATAAGCAGAAAATGTACTTTTCTCTTCACCTCCCTCTGTCCAACATGCTCTTCTCTGCCTCCAACCAATTACTGCACATAACAAATTCTAATGTGATGTTTCTTGACTGTCAATAGCAACTAGTGAGGACCACGTTGCTGAAAACTCACCATTCCTGGCAAAATAGGGGCCAGCCACATGTGGCGTCCATCCATCGTGTCATTGACTCCGTCTATCAACTTGTCTGGAGTGCGCACATCATTCTGTATCTGCTCCAGCACATTCACACTGTTGGGATGAGCAGAGATATCTGGAAATGAAAGCCTTCTTTGAAGTATGTTCAATTCGAACAAACAAGCAGGAAAAAAAAGGTGAAAAGAAATGGATTTTGAAGTTTTGTTTTCTTTTCACATGCAAGTGATTAACTGCTTAATTCTAAAATTCAACAATGTACAAATGAATGCTGCCGTAAATCTTGATTTTGCTTCATAACATTTCTTTTGCATTAACTCTTTACCACTTTTTAACCTAAATACGACAATGACTACTTATTACCAGAAGTTTTGAACTTACTTGATTCTGTCATGGGGATTTTGTTGAACTCTGTGTCATAGAATTCAATGCCGTTCAGACCAACATAATAGGGATCTCCCCAGGTGGAAAACAACTGCAGCTGGTAAATGACTGATTACATGTTAAGGACGTGTTGTCTGGTAAAGACGTGCTCAGTCACAGCTCTAGTTTTTTAAGAATTCAAATACAACAGCAACAAAAAAGCATGCCTCAAACACTTTCATTAAAAGTGTTTCCAGACCAGACCTCCTGCAGAAACATAAATACCTCATCCACTCCAATGTAACAAAACTAATTTCACAAGTTACATCCTCTGTTTTTGTGTCTGCATCTATCTGTTTTTTGGAAATACATACATTCTGATGACACAACACTACATCCTAAATTTGCTAGACAGGATAATTTTCAAAACAGTATATTCTTTTTTACAACAAAACATAAAACAAGTCATCAAAGTCATCAAAGTGAGTTGTATGCATGTATTCCCTATCTGACCACTGTGGAGGTTGAACAGTTCATGGACCCTCGCAAGCAGATGCTGGGTCACTGAGTCAATTTCACTGAGTGAGAGGACCGTCTGTAGCTGTTCCTGAACGCCTCACCATACGGGAAGCCAAACCCCCCTCTTCAGAGCAATCATAAGTCCGTTTGACGTAATGAGTTTTGAAAGGATACAGCCACAAGGCATTTGCACCGTGTCAGCACCGTTTGTACATCTGAAAGAAAACACATGATGGATTACGCTTCAACTCAATCACTACTTGATTCATGAACTTTACTAAGCAAAAGTATCTTGAGGGAGACCTTCTGTCTTACAACTTTGGCTAATGTTTTGAAGAAGGGGTGTGGGGAAGTGTAGACAATGTTTGAGTGTAACATAGTGTGTGCGCACATACATGTAAAGCACACATCTTTTTGTGTGTGTATATGTGTGTATGAAAGAGAGAGAGAGAGAGAGAGAGACAGAGAGAGAGAGAGAGGGGGGAGAAGGAGATCAACACTGCAACATGTCAACTGAACATAAAACATTAACTCCTAAAGAAACTACCAAAGAATCAATTCATGGACAACAAGAGTTAAAGACAAGACCCAGCAATCAACAAACCCCAAACTACCCAAGAATCAAACCATGGACAGGAACTAAACAAAAGACCCACCAGTCAACAAACCCCAAACCAGACTGACCCCTGAGCAGCAGGTCCTGAGGAGGAAGGCATGAAGTTGATTTCCTGGGCAAAGTCAAAGTGGCAGTTGCCAGGCCCTTTGCGAACCAAGAACCCCTCTGCCGGTGATATCACACGGTCATTCACAGACACGTGCACAATGCGAGCCTGCACAGATGACAGATAATATAATAATGATAGAATGAAATGATGAACAATGACAACAAAGTCTTGTTCATACATCCTGAATAAGAGTTTGTATTTCCACTCCGAAAATTTTTTTTTTTCCCACAAAGAACTTTTTCATCTCCATCAAACAAAACTAATGTAATCATTTCGATTTTTGAAACTTGTATCATCAAAAAATGACTATATCACCATGCACAAAAAGCCACTTTCAGTTTTAGAATTTGACAGGAAACTACTTGAAACAGCAAAATTGGGCGCATGTCCCTGATGGGATTTCTTTGGTGTGACTACAGTATCAGTGAAGCAAGTGAGCAGGACCAATGTCTGTGCTGACTGTCCTGAAAAAAGAGAAATGCAATAAAAGAGACAGAAACCTGCATACAAATACACACTTACCCCACGATAAGTGTCCTCGGGACTTTTGTTGTAATTCCAGATGCGAAGCCCCGATACCAATGTCTCCTGGGGGAAGGTGACGGTGACAGTATGGCTCTGTCCTGCCGTAAATGGTATCAGCCACATGTGTTCATCCGACATGGTCACTACTGAGCCATCTATCAACCTGAAAACACCCAATCACCACAATGTAACATCATGGTGATCATCAGACCTCATATGTCTGGTGTATCACAACCAGCATCCCCCAAAAGAGAAATTTTTTCTACTGTACAACCAGAACCTGTTCATAAGCTGTCTCCCCACTTGCGCACCAGAATTTCTACATAGCTGTCTTCCTACATTACCAACAGAACCTTTCCATAGCATATCTTCCCATATGACCACAAGAAACTCTCCAAAGCTCTGTCTCCCCATGTTATCTGAATTCATTATACCTATATGTCCATACCTTATGAAAGAACCTCTCCATAGACCTGTCTTTCCACATAACTATCAGACCCTCTCCACAGCTGTGTCTCCGTAAATTATACAACCTCTCCATATCTATCTCCCTTCAATACAGAACCACTACAAAGCTATGTCTGGCTACATTACACAACCACTATATAGCTATGTCTCCATACATCACAGAATCCCTACAAAGCTATGTCTCCCTACATTACAGAACCACTACATAGCTATGTCTCCCTACATTACAGAACCTCCTCATAGCTATGTCTCCCTACATTACAGAACCTCCTCATAGCTATGTCTCCCTACATTACAGAACCTCCTCATTGCTATTTCTCCCTACATTACAGAACCTCCTCATAGCTATGTCTCCCTACATTACAGAACCTCCTCATAGCTATGTCTCCCTACATTACAGAACCACTACATATCTATGCCTCCCTACATTACAGAACTTCCTCATAGCTATGTCTCCCTACATTACAGAACCTCCTCATAGCTATGTCTCCCTACATTACAGAACCTCCTCATAGCTATTTCTCCCTACATTACAGACCTCCTCATAGCTATGTCTCCCTACATACAGAACCTCCTCATAGCTATGTCTCCCTACATTACAGAACCTCCTCATAGCTATGTCTCCCTACATTACAGAACCTCCTCATAGCTATGTCTCCCTGCATTACAGAACCAATTTACAAAAATAGGGCCATCAGGGCACACGAAAAATGCTGAAAAGTGCTCACCACTGCCTCCCACAGATGCCATTTTCTCCAATAAAGACCTCCATTCAGCAAGTACCTAATCACTTTCTGGTATGAATCTTGTCAATTCCATATCCGTATGAAAACAAAGAAATCTTTTACAATGGCTAGAGTAAACACAGTGTTCTTGCAGCACACACAAGGCAGAAGTCTTAGGAATACAAGTCACAAGATGAAGAAAAAAGTAGGCCTATGCTTTCTTTCCACCTGACTAACAGCTGCCTTGTCCTTGATTGACTAGCACACACTGCCTCTGGTTGAAGGAGAGAACAGTCACAGAACAGTCCAACAGTCCAGTACTCAAGTCATCCTCCTATTTGTCCTCTTGGAAATACTTTTGATTTATTCCAAGGAGGCGACCTTTTACAGTTGGGGCTGCTGTCCTCATTCCTTTGTCAATTGGTCAGCTTCTTCATTTCCATATATAGTGCAGTATGAAGGTGTTCACTGGATGGGAGTATTTTCAGTAACCGAGAAATGGTAATCATTTTAGATCAGTAGTACCATAGGATGATGACTATTGTTATATAAGTGGAAAAAATGTAGTGGTGATGGTGCAAGTTGGGGGGGATAAAGGAAAATATCAATGACTGTGGGTGATGCTCATTGGCATGGGTGAGATCAATAGTACTGTAGGATCATGGTCATTGTGGTAAGTGGAATAATAAGGGTGGCATTAGTATAATATTGCAGGTTGAGAAAGAGGGGGAGGGGGGTAGGGGTAGATGATGACTGATGGGTGATGATCATGTATGATTTGAGTAAACAGTACTGTAGGATGATGAATTGTTGTATAAGTGGGATAATGTTGTGGCATTGGTGTAAAATGCTTGGGGGGGGGAATGGGGGAGGTGTTCAAAGATGGGTGGATGATGATCATGGTCAAGGTGTAGGTATGATCCACAGTGGTGTAGGATGATGTCATTTTTGTAAAAGGAGTAGGATAGTGTATTGGCAAGTACGATAATGCCAGTGGGGGAATAAGGAAATGATCAATGACTGATGGATGTTGATCACTGAGATGAGATCTACAGTACTACAGGGTGGTGACCATTGTCATAAGTGAAATACTGTGGTGGCATTGATGTATTAATGCCGGTGGGGGGGGGGGGAAAAAAAAAAGGATAAATTTGATGATTGATCATTGCCATAAGTGAAATAGCATGATAGCTTTGGCATGATAATGCCAGTTGAGTAAAAAAAAAAAAAAAAACACTGGGGGGGGGGGGGGGGGGGGGGGGGGGGGGCAATGATCAATGACTGATTGATGGTGATGGTTGTCACAGGCGAAATCATCACCGTCTCATGCACACACGCATGCATGATACATGCACGCACACACATGTACACACACACACACACACACACATACGTACACAGGCACATCCACACACATATATAAAAAAAAAAAAAAAAAAAAAAAAAAGGATTAGCATACACAGGACATCTTATGAGTGGTGGTAATAATGATAGTGGTCATATATGGGAATCTGTGTAAAAAAAAAAAAAAAAAAAAACAAAAAAAAAACACACACACACACACCTGACAAACACATGCACATACATCTAAGCATACCTATATATATATATGTATGTAGAGGGGAGAGGGGAGACACAAGCCCCTTAGAATACTTGTGCACAGAGGGGTGGGGGGGGGAACATAATGTGGGACAAAGGAAAGGAAGTGGTCAGGGGGGGGGGGGGGGGGGGGGGGGGGGAAAAAAAAAAAGGGGGGGGGGGTGCACTGGTGCACTGCAAGTTAATGTGGTATGAGTGTGGGTGTGTGAATTTATGGAATATATATAGTGGGTTGCAGCTGAGGTGATGGACTAGTGTAATCATGTAGTTGTGTTAGGATGCTGGTGATTCAAATATGGGGGTTAAGGAAAAGAACAGGGGTGTCAGAGGGGCAGTAGGGCCAAACGAAGTTGCAGTAGAAGCACTAGAACTCGTTGAAGGACCAGCAACAAAGTGCTTTTTTGAACAAAACTTGTTGATGTACTAGTACTACTTCAAGCTTGCCCACTGTCACGATCTTAAAAAAAAAAATTATTTAAGGACACTGCCGCTGTAGCACTCGCCTTCTCCAAGTCTGAATGTTTCTTCCCTTTTTGGCGAGTTTGAAGGCCTTTTTTCCTTCTTACAAAAACTACAATAGAACCGATATTTGTCTAAGTTATCTTGGCGAAGCCAGAGTTTATATTCAGAATTATCAAGCCACAGATCTTGGAATAAGCACTTCCCCATGTTTCTGAGTGAAACTGACGAAATCTAAAGAAACTCTCAATGAAATGTCAAATTTCGTTTGAAAAACGAACTGTGGCCTTGCTTCGTTCAACACATGGAAAATCCAAGATGGCGGACAGCACAAATACTTTGTCGTGGAGTTACTTCCCTTGAACGACTTTACACCATGATCGATCAGTACTGATTCGGCATTTACCTATTATGAAAATCGGTTTTTTTTTTTTTCTGATCATTCTTCTTTGATTTGTTGTTGTTGTTGTTGTTTCACATTTTTTTTTTTTTTTTTTTTTTTTAGGCTGTTTGGTTTTAGGGCCTTCATAGCTATGTCTCCTACATTACAGAACCTCCTCATAGCTATGTCTCCCTACATTACAGAACCTCTTCATAGCTATGTCTCCCTACATTATAGAACCTCTTCACTGCTATGTCTCCCTACATTACAGAACCTCCTCATACCTATGTCTCTCTACATTACAGAACCTCTTCACAGCTATGTCTCCCTACATTACAGAACCTCCTCATAGCTATGTCTCCCTACATTACAGAACCTCCTCATAGCTATGTCTCCCTACATTACAGAACCTCCTCATAGCTATGTCTCCCTACATTACAGAACCTCCTCATAGCTATGTCTCCCTACATTACAGAACCTCCTCATAGCTATGTCTCCCTGCATTACAGAACCTCTTCAAAGCTATGTCTCCCTACATTACAGAACCTCCTCATAGCTATGTCCCCCTACATTACAGAACCACTACATAGCTATGTCTCCCTACGTTACATAACCACTACACAGTTATGTCTCCCTACGTTACAGAACCTCTTAATAGCTATGTCTCCCTACATTACAGAACCACTACATAGCTATGTCTCCCTACATTACAGAACCTCCTCATAGCTATGTCTCCCTACATTACAGAACCTCTTTACAGCTATGTCTCCCTACATTACAGAACCTCCTCATAGCTATGTCTCCCTACATTACAGAACCTCCTCATAGCTATGTCTCCCTACATTACAGAACCTCTTCATAGCTATGTCTCCCTACATTATAGAACCTCTTCATAGCTATGTCTCCCTACATTACAGAACCTCTTCACAGCTATGTCTCCCTACATTACAGAACCTCTTCACTGCTATGTCTCCCTACATTACAGAAACCTCCTCATAGCTATGTCTCCCTACATTACAGAACCTCCTCATAGCTATGTCTCCCTACATTACAGAACCTCCTCATAGCTATGTCTCCCTACATTACAGAACCTCCTCATAGCTATGTCTCCCTACATCACAGAACCTCCTCATAGCTATGTCTCCCTACATTACAGAACCTCCTCATAGCTATGTCTCCCTGCATTACAGAACCTCTTCAAAGCTATGTCTCCCTACATTACAGAACCTCCTCATAGCTATGTCCCCCTACATTACAGAACCACTACATAGCTATGTCTCCCTATGTTACATAACCTCCTCATAGCTATGTCTCCCTACATTACAGAACCTCCTCATAGCTATGTCTCCCTACATTACAGAACCTCCTCATAGCTATGTCTCCCTACATTACAGAACTCTTCATAGCTATGTCTCCCTACATTATAGAACCTCTTCATAGCTATGTCTCCCTACATTACAGAACCTCTTCACAGCTATGTCTCCCTACATTACAGAACCTCTTCACTGCTATGTCTCCCTACATTACAGAACCTCCTCATAGCTATGTCTCCCTACATTACAGAACCTCCTCATAGCTATGTCTCCCTGCATTACAGAACCTCTTCAAAGCTATGTCTCCCTACATTACAGAACCTCCTCATAGCTATGTCTCCTTACATTACAGAAACCTCCTCATAGCTATGTCTCCCTACATTACAGAACCTCCTCATAGCTATGTCTCCCTACATTACAGAACCACTACATAGCTAAGTCTCCCTACGTTACAGAACCTCCTCATAGCTATGTCTCCCTACATTACAGAACCACTACATAGCTATGTCTCCCTACGTTACAGAACCTCCTCATAGCTATGTCTCCCTACATTACAGAACCTCCTCATAGCTATGTCTCCCTACATTACAGAACCTCCTCATAGCTATGTCTCCCTACATTACAGAACCTCTTCATAGCTATGTCTCCCTACATTATAGAACCTCTTCATAGCTATGTCTCCCTACATTACAGAACCTCTTCAAAGCTATGTCTCCCTACATTACAGAACCTCCTCATAGCTATGTATCCCTACATTACAGAACCACTACATAGCTATGTCTCCCTACGTTACAGAACCTCCTCATAGCTATGTCTCCCTACATTACAGAACCTCCTCATAGCTATGTCTCCCTACATTACAGAACCTCTTCATAGCTATGTCTCCCTACATTACAGAACCTCTTCATAGCTATGTCTCCCTACATTATAGAACCTCTTCATAGTTATATCTCCCTAAATTCCTGGATCTCTCCAAATCTCCCCATTCTACATGAATAAGTATTACCTTATTACCATGTGATCCTCTCCAGAGATCCTTCCCCATACTACTGAACCTCTAGATAGCTGTCTCCCAAATCATCATCAGAAACTTTCCATCACTAAGTCTCCCCACATTACAGAACGTCCTCTAGGCTATGTCTCACCACATTATCACCAAAACCTCTCCACAGCTATCTTCCCACATTTTAGAACCCCTACACAGCAATGTCTCCGCATATTATCATCAGAGTCTCTTCACAGGTATGTCTTCCCATATTATCATTATCAGAACCTCTCCATAGCTATGTCTCCCAAGATCACTGCCAGAACCTCTCCAAAGCTTTTGTCTTCTACATTACCACTGAGACATCTCTACAGTCACACCTCTCAGTATTTCCTACAGAGCCTCGTAACAACTACATCACCCCACATCACCACTTAAAGAAGAAGAGTAGAAAACGATGGTGGCCAATAAAAAACACACAACCAAGAAGAACATATGCACACAACATATAAACAGTGAATGACAGTGAATGAAACACTGTCACTGACTTGTCTAAAGTCCGGTCATCCTGTTCGTGGCCCTTGAGGTGTCGGATATCCTGAGGCTTTGCTGAGAGCATGCCCATATTGATGGCAAGAGGTTCTCCGTCTTTCCCTACCACTTCCAGGGCTGTCAACCCCAAGTAGTGCATGTCTCCCCATGTTGCAGTGAAGTTCAGCTCCAACTCTAAACACATTGTACAACACAATAAACCCTAGTGTATGTGCCACCCAGGTAGTAACATTGTACGGTAAAGATATCTCATATATTTTCCTGTAAGCCTTTCCTGATGCGAACATGTCCATAATTCAGGGATAATGGGAAAACATTGGAAACCAGGGAACGCATGCATGTCAGGAATGATTTTTATGTATGATTTTTCAAAAGAACTGAATTCAGTATTCAGTAATCCCAAATCAAAATTTAATGCATTACAGACTGTAGACAGACAGCATGTCAAACTGGAAGTTTTTTTTGAAAATTACAGTTAAGTCAAGGGAGGCAGAGGGTTAAAAAATGCATGTCACCCTATGTCATCATGAAGTTCATCTCCAACTGTGAACAGTTTATACCATACAGTGTTTGGTTTATTTTCTCCCAAGTCAGCATTTTTGGGAAGGGAAACGGTACTTTCTTTCTTTTATCAGATGAAAAAGAAATCTCATCACAATTCAGTCACAGTAACAAATATTTTCCTACTGTAATTAAAATCCTTGTATCACTGAAATAAAAATCAGAATATTTCCATATATAATAATTTTCAAAATATTGATCGACCCAGTTGGAAGTCTAATTTCTACACACACACACAGAGTAGTTAACATAGTCACTACAACAAACCTGTTTGCTCTTATGCATTTTTGCTTCTTGCATGGGCTTTTCTTTTCTCCTTATTCTTCTTTATTAACTTATGTTAAGTAATACTTTATTACACATGAGCGAATCAAATTGTAAATACAGTACATCTCATAAATACCTAGCACGTTCTTTGGACATTTCTTATCACTCAGTGATACCCCATTTCTAGCTCCTGTTCTTCAGCGAAACAGCCACCAGTACCTTCACTTACTGTGAGTCTTGTAGACCAAGTAGTCCCCAGCAAAGGTGACCATGCCTGTGGCAGGGCGGGGCGTGTCTTTGGCGTCTTCTTTCTTCATCATTCCAGCAGCACGAGTGAATGGACGATCCTGGACAGTGTCACATGGCATGACCATAACATCAGTATCTATTGTCATCTGTGGCACAAATATGTACATGTTATGAGCAGCTTTGATCTTTTTTCTTCCATGCATATATACTATTTACTCCTTTCTTTGCTTCCATTTACGCTGGTCAGTTATCTCCAATTTTTTTTCTGGCATAAAAAAAAACAAAACAAAAAAAAAAAGGAAGACAAAAAAGGGGAGACAACTCTATGACTCTTCTAAGGGGATGTTCTCACAGAGTAGGAATGAGGTTTCTGCTTAGTCAAGCATATATTTCTAAAAGCAACTCGCCAAAAAGCAACCGTGACCTGTTTTTCAGAAGATGAAGGTTATTTTAGAGTATACTGTCTTAAGGTAGCTGCCGCATAGTACAGCACTGCATAATGAACAGCAGAAGACTAGAATCAGGACTCATACTCAAAACTTGATAAATCAGTTTCACTCACTATGTCGTCATCTTCATTATCAGCAGTACTGGGTCGTTGGAATGGCACATCTTCCTCCCCGTCGCTCAGCATTTCTCCTTCAAAGGCGTCATCATTTTTGGACACTGCTTCCAAAATTTCGGCATCGGTTGTGAACAGTATTATCTGCAAAAGAAACATGAGCTGGGCAGTCAGAATAAGACAACAATATCAATATGATGAAACATGACTGTACTGCATGACTTAAATGTCACACAGTAGATTTCTCCAAGTCAAACCGGGACTGCTCTCCCAAGGGACAGCATGTCAGCATAGTTCAGTCACCCTCCCCACCCCTTCCTCACCACCCCCTCCATCCTATCCTCCTCTCCATTTTTTTTAGTCACAGGTAACGTGTTTCCTTTATGTCCACCAAGTGCTTGCTGCACAAGCAGCCTTAGTTTCTCACACTGCCTAAAAGACTAGCACCTGCATGACAACTTCATGTCCACTGAAGAGCAGGAGAAAAAACAATCACCCCCAGCAAGACTTAAATGTGGACTTATGATTTGTTTTTAACGTTCTGTGTGAGTGTATCATCCAAGAAGCCACCTTTCCTGCAATTCAATCATATCATAGTAAAAGGGGCCATAATTCTCCTGGCACACAGTCAACAACTGTACACATATATGTAAAAATAAATACCAGTGAAAAGAAAAAGACTATGAAAATTAACCTAATCAGGCCTGATGTCGGTGGAGCAGATAATTTTCTTGATATATGATTCAGAAATGATGTCCTTGTCAGAAGAGAAAATCTCTGACAGCTCTCAATGGCAACTAGAGGAGTCGGAATGCTGTGTCTGACTGGACTCGGTTGAGCCAACACAGTGCAAGTGTCGACATTCTGCCGTGAGATGGTCTGCACTGTTGTCTGAGCTGTGTACACTACCTAATCCTTAATACAGACCTGAAAAAGAACACTACTTAACCTCCATTTATTTATTTTTTTTCCAGTCTCATTTTCCTCAGTGGCATTACTGCCATACTGCTTACTCCAGCCGGCACATATACAGTCACATCCAGATTAGGGCCTGTTCATACTTATTTACAGCTGGTGCCTTCTTTAATTGTATTGCATATAAGGCAAAATACAAACGAAAATACAAAACATGGTGCAAAATTATGCTTGTTTGATACACAACAAGGAACAAGTGAATTTTTGACAAATATGTCATTTTCAGATACCACAACCAGCTGATATAGAAAGTGTTCCAAAAATACACCCTTGATCTCAGCTAGCATGAAAAAAAAAATGCATGTATGTATGTATACATGTATGTATGCATATATATATATGTGTGTGTGTGTGTGTGTGTGTGTGTGTGTGTGTGTGTGTGTGTGCGTGTGTGTGTGAGAGAGAGAAGAATGAGGAACTGACGGTACATTTGTTGAAAATTCACTTGTCTGATTTGTATTGCAAGTTATGTAAGCCTTACTGGGCATCTTCTTTTGAGTTTTATTTACATTTTGCTTGGCGTTCGTAATGTGCCAGTCTGTGTAATTCTCAATTACATCTCATTATAATCAAACCAAATCCCAGATAAAAGACCTGACCACATAACAACTGCAAAAAAATTACCGCTCTCTTTCTTTTTCTCTGTTTATGTCCATGTTTCACACATACTGATACACAAACACAAACACGCACTCCAAAAACAACTAAACGACCAACCAACAGGAAACTGTCAAACAAACAAAACAAACAAAAAAACTCACATCACCAAACGCCTCTGTTCCGCCTTCAATACCGCCACAGGCTCGAGCGATCTCTCCTTTGAAGATGACCACATTGTCCAGGGTCATGCTCACGTCTTTAGCACCACGATAGGAGTGAATACGAGACTTGTTGTAGTTCTGTGGCATACACACAAAAGCACAACTCACAGACTCAGACTTAAAATACAAACTCATCCCCCATTCTTTGATTTTCAAGCAAATGGTTACTGTTCAGAACTTAGGTGTGCAAGTGTGTGCATCCATATGATAATTGTAAACTGCCATCATTATGGCGTTCTGGAACATAGAATCAGGTCCACAGGGGGAGATCATGAGAACTCTGGAGAGTTGATTTTCTCCTTGCCGAGATGATGGTGGCACTATCGCCTAGCGCACAAAACCACACTTACATTTCATGTTGATCAGGAACAAAGAGTGCAGCTTTCACTCTCTTTTCCTTTTTAAATTTCTGTCTCTACTCTTTACAAAAAAAAAAAGAAAAAGATAAATACTATGGAAAATGTAATAATGATATAAATATAAGAGAATCCATTCATAAAGAATAATTCAACTAAAAAAAATTATATGTTGGCAAGAGAAATCAAGACTACTTCTCTGCAACTGCCTCTTCAAATTTCACTGAAAGTGTATGAAATTTCAATTAACAACCTTGAATAGGACTGAAAGTAGTGCACATTCTGTTCAGTAGAATGACTAATGAATGTAACACTTTCAATGATAACGAGACGCAGCAGACCAGAACAAAAAAATCTAGACAGTTCATCTGTAATGATGAGACAGATGGTCACTAAAAACAAATCTCTTAACCCTCTGACTGCCCCATAACGGAGATTTCATACTCCTGTGTGCAGAAATAGCGCCCCATGATGGAAATATCCATCATTTTGTAGCTAGAATTTTCCTAGTCCTATCTTTAGATCAGGCAGTCCCAACATACCCCAATTAGAAAACTTGATATGTCTGCTGCTTGAATTATTCATAAGCTGAAAGCTCCAATCATGTCATGTAATGGTCTGTTCATCACCTGTGCATCACCAACCCCCCTCTTGCTTGACACACTTGTAAGAAGTCGAGTTCAACATGGCTTACGATGAACTCAACCTAGCCCCAACAGAGTAAAGAGACAGCATAAATCAAAGCAGTTTCGTGACTGTGTGACCACTAACATGGCTGAGATTCTACGACTGATTGAGGGTGAAGATTTCAGAGCTTATTGTGACACTAACTTGTCAGACAATTTGTATGATGAAGAAGAACATGATGAAACCGAGTTGCTGAGAACTGGTGTGATGCAGGCCTTGGACACTGTCCATGTTTGTCGTCTTGACGTAAGCAGAGAGGAGAGAGGAGGAGGCAAAATATTAAAGTGTTGCTGACCCAGAATTTGAGTGAGGCGCTGACCAGTTGAGTGGTTCGACCACAAAAGGGGGAAAAAAAGAAAAGATCTACCACAGCTTCCATTGTCTGCTAAGGAGGAGAGAGCGCAATGGAGGCAAAATATTAAAGTGTTGCTGACCCAGAATTTGAGTGAGGCGCTGACCAGTTGAGTGGTTCGACCACAAAAGGGGGAAAAGTAAAGATCTGCCATAGGTCCTGTCATCTGCTAATGCTGTCTGGGCCTACAGTGCGAGTGTGTTGCAAGTGGCAGGCCTGGTACGCAGCCAAGTGGGGGAGAGAAAGCTGGTTAAAGCGAGAGACTGACAGTCATTGTACCGTGTTTTGAACTGTGTATGCTGTTACTTTTTGCAGGGGCCTGGAAGAGACTGGACTGAAGATAGCGGGCGTGGCAAGGAGTGTGGCAGTGTGTGTGTGTGTGTGTGTGTGTGTGTATGCGAGTGAGTGTATGTGTAAGTGAGTGAGCAGTTTATTAGCTTGTGTGTCTGTGTGTGTCTGAGAGAGTGCATGATTTTGAGTGTGAACAATGTGTGTGTGTGTGTGTGTGTGTGTGTGTATGCGTGCGTGTGTGTGCGTGAACAGAGTGTGTGTGTGTGTGTGTATGGAAGAGCCATACATCTTACAATAATTATCTCAACAGATGTGAGCAGAGGAAAAGGCTGAGGAAGAGGGGTTCTGTGGGGACGAGGGAGAGGTGTGGTGCTGGATCATCCCCTTACACAACTAAACATGACCCAGCCAGACAGATCATCCTTCACAGAACATGGCTTCAAGACACCAGTCGAAGGGGAAAGGCCTATAGATTATAATTGGCTTTTCCAGACAAACTGTGACTGTTCACTTCATAACTGAAACTAACCATTATGCAGAGCATGTCCTAGCAGTGTCCCAATCTGTCAGCATCTCAGAGGCTGTAGGAAATCAGTCCTCAGGCAGGAGGTGCCAAGTGTGTTCCAAGCAGGGCAAAAGAAATGAGAGCAGCTACCTGTGTGGATTGTGTTCCTAAAAGCCGGCTCTGTTTACTTGTTCCCAGGTGTACTACACTGCTGTTGTATATATTTAGTGTGTGTATGTGTATTTCTAGTGTGGTGTGCTTACACCCAGAAACCACAACTTTGAAAAAGGAGACCAACCAAGAAAAAACTGTGTGAAGATAAAATTCTGTGTCAAAGGGAACCAAAACCTGTGTGAAAATGTGACCAGTTACCTGATCAGCATCAAAAGTTTGGAGAAATCTTCATGTACTTATGGACACATATGGTAAGTAGATGCTTTTGCCTTTTAGTTCATAAGTTTTTTCAAAATGTTGTGTGTGAATTCTATGTTTGTGCATGTTTACCATGACATACATAAATAATTTTGTGTAAAAATATTTACATTCAATTTCATTCCAGATACTCTGCCAGCAAAAAAAAAAAAAAATTCATGTGAAAATGTTACAGTTAGAAAGTGTGTTCATTTTCCTTTCAGAAAAGTATGCCTTATATGTGATCAGTTGTTTGGATGTTAGAATTTTTTTAATCATTACCCCTCACGATCAGTAACCCCATGGCAAATAGTTACACCTAAGCATGAAGAGGGTGTGGCAGTCAAAGGGTTTAAAAAAAAAAAAATGTCACCCCCATGCATTCCTGTCCCTTGGGCTCACCCAGATGCGAATGAAAGCAATGTTGTATGGTTTGGAGAAGGTGAGGTAGATGAAGTGGTTTTTGCCTGGGGTAAAGGGAGCCAACCACATGTGTGTGTCATCGCGTGTCCTGTTGATTCCATCCAACAAATTGCCCACCACCCGGGGGTCACGGTCATATTCTGGCAAGATGTTGATGTCGAGTGGGTCTGCCGTTATCTGTTCAAAAAACAAAATGAAAAAAAAACTTGTTATCTCCTCTAACAATAGTTCAGTGCAGGTGTTATCTGTAGGTTCCTGGATATGATTTTCTGGTTTCGCTAGAGCTTCATTTGAAACAAAAGCAGAATTACTCATTTCATCTATCATCAAGACATGCATTATTTTCATTCAAGTAAAAAATTGATGGGAATATTTACAGAATATCTTGTTCTACAAGTTCTGTTCATATCTGGGATGTTTTGTTATGCATTCACCAATATCACTGAATTATTGTAATGTTCTGATTACAAGAAAAAGTTTTTTGCTTTGTTTTCTCGGAACCTAACTCAGTCTGATGACTCCAAAAGGACCCATGTATGACTAAATAATAGTTTTGATTCCGATGCATGTGTCAGTCACACCACACCTGACAAACAGAACAGCTCATGAAGTCTGTCCTACCTTCTGCACAACCACTGGTTCCCCGGTGCTGGCGAACACCTGCAGAGACGTGAGGCCCACGTAATGCCGGTCTCCCCACGTGGACTGAATGTTGATCACCAGTTCACGACCGGTGGGCAGCTCAGGGATCACGAAGTTGTCATCACTGGAAAATCCATGATCAGACTTCAGGACATAGGTGCTACAACACATGAACTCACACTTCAGTACCTGCACAACTCTTCACCGAAGCGCCATATTCTAAGGTCTAATAATGTATTAATTCTGACTAGGTTACGAGCCCTCCAGTTGATTAGCTTTTACATGAAACAAACAACTGCAATAAGATTTATTTTTCCCATCCATGTGGTGATCTAGAAAATCAACTTTGTTTCCATAATAAAACACTTCTATTATGTTTTACCTGTTAATTATCTTACTATGAGTACTTTACATGTACATTTATTGTTACTGTTAATATTATATTTTCGTCTCATGTTTTGTGCTTCATAAACTGTAATGCTCCCAAGCCAGTCACTCCAGCTCCCCTATTCTGCCCCCCGGCCTCACCCCACATACAGACAAGCATACGGGTACATCCTGCAGCAGTCCTAGCTGTAAGAGTCTCTATGTATCAGATCATCATGAGCTGTGGCAACCCACCAGAAGAGACATGGCACTGATACTGAGACCCCAATGAAATTCTGATCCAACTTAAAAGTTGGGTACCTCTATTACTGATGACACTGTCAATTCCAAGTTCAGAAATCCCTTCAATTGCATGATTCCATCATTTTTGTGGCTTTTCTTCTAGATTTTAACAATCTGAATTCCAATATACTACAGTAGTGTTTGAAAGAGAACCAAACCCTCTAAACTTTAGCTCTATTGCTACACTTGTGGGTATGTTTGATGGACGAGCTAAAGTCAAAGAAAAATATGAAAAAACATAAAAAATCTACCCCTGAAAGGCAGCAATGCAACTTACTCATCTGAGAATCCTTCCTCAGGGATGGGCAGCTGTGTCACCACCTCAGGTTTCTTCGGAGGTGCCAGGTACTCATCCAGTATGTCGTCTGAACATGGCACAACAGATTCACTTGCATATCAAAATGCTGTTTTCTTTAATAATGGAAAATCTTTCATGCTGCATATACTGGTACAAACTCTCTCTCTCTCACACACACAAACATACAGATGGATGGATGGATGGATAGATAGATGGATGGATGGATGGATGGATGGATGGATGGATGGATGGATAGATAGATAGATAGATAGATAGATAGATAGATAGATAGATGGATGGATAGATAGATAGACAGACAGCACACACACACACACTTCCTTCCTGAGAACCCCCATGCATTGGCATCTATGATTTTGTCATGGAAAATAGATGAAGCCAGGAAAAAAAGGAACAAATATTCATGAACAAGAACAATTATAAAAGTAAAACAAAAGGCCTTGCACAGACTGCAAACACAGCAAAATGCTTCTAACTTTACGACAGTAAACTCGGAGCTATGCCCCAAATTCTGAACTTGCATGTAGACGGACGCGCATACTAAACGAAAGGGAGAGAACAGAAGTTCTCACCAGCCATGTCGAGAGACAGCCGGCCGCGGTGTGACTTGTTGAAGAAGGACAGGGAGCCCCAGGTGTCCTCCAGATCCTCGGTCTGCTTGGTGCGCCACTTGGACCGCTTCTTCTCGATCTGCTGCATGGGGCTCACCTCATCCTTCGCCTCCTCTGAAATCAGCCACCACAATAATGTAAGAAAACTAACACACACAACATTTTTGTGCCAAACATGAGAAGATAAGTGGTTGCTCGTTCTCCATTTTCACTGTCTTAAATGTTGCTTGCTTTTTGCCCGAAGAAGACCCCAGAGGTCAAAACGCATTGTGTTTTGTCCTGTGATCTGTTTGTCTGTAATGTCTTGCAGAACTAATAACGTTTCTTTTTAAATCAACACACAAAAACTTAACAAAGGGGGAGGGAAGACAGTTAAACTGAGTTCAACCCAATAATAACAATGACAGGGTTGGGAGTGGGGAGGGAGAGAACAGAAATGAGGGGATCTGGTCCAATGAGTTTGAAACAAACCAGAGAATAAGCGGGGAAGGAAAGCTGCACTTTACCATAATTAACCTTTAAACTTTTTGTTTTTTTTAACTTAACCTACATTGAACTATCTGATTCATATTTCTAAGATACCAGACAGAGAATAAGCTGGGAAGGAAAGTTGCAGTTTTAATCAACCTTTTAACTTTTATGTTTTTTAACCTATCATGTATGTGACTACTCAGGGCAGCTAGGTTGTCCACTAGTGTGATGAATGGACAGTCCCCTATCACAGTCACATTCAACATGGACTGGGAAATGATATTTCAAAGCTTTGGGCACTGGAATTATATCACTTTACCAAAGAAGGTTCTTTTTGACTTTAGCAGAAGCTTTCCAAGACTGTGTACTAGCACTTACAGCATCCCAAACTATCTGTACGTGAACAAAATGTTGGATCATCCAAGGCAGACAGCTACGTATAGGTGGACTGCAACTGAAAAAAGGTAGCAGCTAACAGGCAATAAATGTTCTGACTGGGGACACTACTGAATGCACACTGAAAGCCTCCTGAATAGAATATTACAAGTTTTCCAAAATTTGTATGTTAACAGAATGGAGACTTACATGAATGAGAGAGAGAGAGAGAGAGAGAGAGAGAGAGAGAGAGAGAGAGAGAGAGAGAGAATGTGTGTGTGTGTGTGTGTGTGTGTGTGTGTGTGTGTGTGTGTGTGTGTGTGTGTGCGTGAGTTTGTGTGTGTAAGTTTACAAGCACATCTCCATAGATACACATGCTCATATGTGGGCTTGTGCACATGCTTGTAAATGTTCATTATCAACAATTCAGAGGTTGTTTGTCATAAAAAACAAAAGCGAAGGCAGGGAGTTGAGGCACTACTTAGTTTATTTACTTGCCTGCTTCACTTGATGCAACCTTGTTCTTCTCAGGACTTAGGCTGGGTTTGGGTGTACTTGGTGCTGAGCTGCAACAGGAACAAGAAAAAAAAAGCAAAAAAGCGTGATCATCTATTTTATAACATCTGTTTTCTCCCAACCAGGACTGATGCTTACCTTCCCTTATTTAAGATTTAGTGGTTCTCTTCTAAAGAAGAAGACTGTCCTTTGGGGTTTGATGAAGAAGAAAAGTCTTCATACATTCTCCACTGGATCCCAAAAAACAGTCTCTTTTTTTGAACATTCTTCCCCCACCAATAAAAATACTAAAAACATTTATTCGGATATATTGTTGTTGTTTTTTACCCTTCCCCCACCAATAAAAATACTAAAACAATTCATTCTGATATTTTTTCTTTATTTTTTTTTATAAACTTTTTTCTTGAGTTTATGAAATTTTTGCTGCTGTTTCATCTTCCATGCCAGCACTGCGCCTCCCCAAAATGCATGCTGCACACTCTGGCTTTTCTATACACAAACAAAAATAATCCCTTTGGCTTGTCTTTACCCTTGAACTTCTTGGTTTCAGGGGCGGGTTGAAAAGACTGTGAAATGGTGAAAACTATGGTAAACACTTCAATATTCTAAAGTGAATCTGTTGCTGAGTGGGTAATCCTTTTGTCTTGAAAGCAAGAAGACAGCTGGGCCAGGATTCACGCCGAGCAGATTAATGGACTTACATCTTGAAAACTTTTCATAGGTACGTAGTGACTCCATGGGCCTATTCACAACCTGCACATGGGAACTTGTCAGGCTCTAAATCAACTATAATCTCAACATAATTCCCACCTACATCTTCAGTTCAAGTCCCGCACAGGATGAATTCTCTAGCCCAGACCTCCTTGCCTCCAACCCCTAGCCCTTTTTTCGCCTTGATCTTAAATAGCAAGTTGTGTTTCTTTGACTGAGTGGCAAACCTATGTCCAGTGTTCGGAATGCAGTTAGTACATACAAACGAAGCAGCAGCAACAAGCAAGTTGTTTTGGGCAACAGTTTGCAGAAATGTCCATTTGGATAAGTGAAGAAAAACAAATGTAGACACAGGAAACCTGATAATTAAAAAAGAAAAGGGAGAGCAGAGAACAGGGTCAAAAGGAGGGAGGGAGGGAGGGGAGAGAGAGAGAGAGAGAGAGAGAAACCCAAAATTTCACACACACAAAAAAACTTATGACAAACAGTGATACAGAAGTACTATACAACCCAAAGCCTCAAAATGTCACTGACCCCTGCCTGGGACTGAGAGAAGATGGCCAGCTCCTCATCCAGCAGGCTCTGGATGTCCTCATCATCCTCCTGCTGGAAGGAGTTCTTGCTACCCAGGTGGGTGGTGATGTCCTTGCTGGACGACTTCTCCTTCAACTCTAAAGTGAACAGCATGTTTGACAGACATATATGTTCACTGTCACAAATCTTGGCACATGCACATTATCAATCTAAGTGGAAGCAATTAAAGCTTAACTGTTTCACTAAGTCACTTGTATTTGGATTGTTCCAATTATACAGTCAGGTTGTTTTAAAAAAACTTATTTCAGAAGAATGTAAAAATTCTCTTTACAAAATAGGAATTTCAATTTTTGCATTCCTGCAGTCCCATTTTCTGGTTTGCAGACATCTTATCCTTTACTCCTGGAGAAAGGAATAGTGTGCAGCACAAATTACCTCAAAGCTTTCCTCTCTGCAGTTAAAAAAAACCCAGTACAGTTCTTGTTGTAAGCAGTTTAAACTTGATGAGTGTCACGTCAACTGCAATTTTAATCTTTCATTCCTGCAGTATCATTTTCCAGTTTGCAAAAATCTTATCCTGCATTCCTGGTGAATGGAACAGTGGGCTGCACAAATTACCTCACAGCTTTCTACACTAAAAAAACAAAACCTGGTATGGTTCTTGATGTAAGCAGTTTGAACTTTACAAGTGTCACATCAACAGCTCTCAACCAGGCTGCTCACAGGGCAGTGTTTATGAACGGACCCCTCCCATCCCATATCCCTTCCCCCCCATTTTCCCTGTCAGCCCCGAAGTGAGCAGCTGCCACAGTAGCACATATACAGGTGGATAACAGTGAAGGTGAACAAGATGATGAATACATCTGTGCAGCAATTAGCATGACTGCTTCCAAATGTATCCCCATATTGAAAACTGTGACATGTTTACATAGAGAACATTTTCTATGTTTTCTCTGCACAAGACACTGTAAAGAATGATATAATGTTGATTCCCTAGCTGGTTTTGTTGCGAAATACTGACCGTCATCAAGATCGGGAATAAAATGCAAACTTGTGATCTAGTAGAGATTATAAGACTGACAGTTGTGACCTTCAGTCAGAGACTTAATCAACACTGTGACCTTCGTTTGAGTATAAACAGATTTGTCCATATTCAATGCCTGTTTGACAAAATCAAAATTTTTTCTTCAAGTAATATCTGCATACTGATATATACTTATAATTCCCCCCCACCTCCTATTTTCCTTAGTCATGATCTGGACTTGTGCTGTCTACATTTTCAACATCGTGACCTTATCTGCATATTTCCCCCTCCATCCCCTCACACACACATTCTCAAAATATCTTATGTTTGCTGAATGAAGAGACAATTTGTTTAAAAACATTACTGTTCATCAAATGTCAAGACACTTGTGCAATTCAATTCAATCCAGTTCATGTTTGCTTATAGCCCAGCCAATCACAGAGGGCTACATCAGGGCTGTACTTGTGCAACAGAAATGAGGAAGCACAGTCAGCTGTTACCTGAAAATACACAAATTACACCTGTCACACTTGCTTACCTGCTGCTTCAGATGAGGACAGCCATCTGGGAATGTCTTTTTTTCTCTTGTTCTCCCTGAATGCAAAGTTCACACATTTGATGTAAACCAAGAGTTTACCAGCATAATGTAATATGACTATATATATACAGAAAAGTAACAGCCGCCTAAGAGAGAGAGAGAGAGAGAGAGAGAGAGAGAGAGAGGAGCAAGAGAGAGGGAGAGAGAGTGAGGGCAGAGAGAGAGAGAGAGAGAGAGAGGAGAGAGAGAGGGAGGAGAGAGAGAGTGAGAGGCAGACAGAGAGAGAGAGAGAGAGAGAGAGAGAGCGAGAGAGAGAGAGAGAGAAGAGAGACAGAGATAATGACAGAGAGAAGAGACGCGACGAGAGGAGAGACAGAGTGAGAGTGTGCAAGAGAGGAGAGAGCGAGAGAGAGAGACAGAGACAGAGACAGAGAGAGAGCGAGGGTACAGAAAAAATGAGAAAGCAAGAGACAGAGAGTGAGATCCACATGCAGAGTGAGAGAGAAGGCGAGGGAGAGACAGGAAGAGCCAGGGATGGAGAAAGAGAGCTAGTGTGCAGAGAATGAGCCAGAAGGGAGGATAAACAAGTAAGACAGTGATACTTGTGTTAGCATGAACACTGAAGACAATCAGAGAGAGAAAGAGAGAGGGAGGGGAGAAGAGAGAGAGAGAGAGAGAGAGAGAGAGAGAGAGAGAGAGAGAGAGAGAGAGAGACAGAGAGAGAGACAGAGACAGAGAAAGGTTAGTTTCAGCAAATAACACCTGAAGGCAATCAAACATGTAGGATGTCTGCAAACCTTGATTCACAACACAGTCCCCATGAAAGAGATGAGCAAAATAAATGAATGTACATGCATACAAATTCATACCGACTTACGTGATGTGGATGAACAAAATAAATGAAATGTACATGCATACAAAAACACACCTATTCACATGCTGGGGATGAGCAAAATAAATGAATGTACATGCATACAAAATACACATATGTTCATATCCGCATCAATACAACGTGACTAAATCTAATCTGAAATGCCTCAACCTTAACGAATACATTTTGTTAGGAGCCTTTACATTTAACTAAAGGTCTCAGTCCACTCACTTTGTGCCCATGTCTTTCAGCTTATCGACGATGGAAGCGTCCCCTTCACCCTCTGCCCTTGACCTGTCCTGCTGACTGGATGATGATTTAGGGGACACAGCGGAAACTGGCACGTGGGGACTTGACAGGGTGCACCTGGGAGTCTTGGGAGCCAGTTTCTCATGGGATCTGGAGTTGACCATCTTGTCTCCAGAACGCTGGACCGATTTGTCAGGAGGCAACGGAGGCTTCTGTTCAACACTAAAACAACAGGATACAAGGATTCATCGGGTGGTAATGGCAGTTTCAACCAGTCAATGCATCAAGAATAGAAAACATGGAATGATAAGGAGGCAAAGCAGGCTTCAATCATTCCTGAAACAGAAAGACACATGGACTTACATAGGGTAATGGAGCTGTCAAACAATATTACACCAACAGGACATCTAGATTTACTAGGGGGCAATGGTGGCTTAATTCCTTCCAGGAACAACAAGACATATGAAATCATCAAGAGAGCAATGAAGGATTCAATCAATATTACACTTACCATATACATGGATTTATTAGGGGGCAATGGAAGGTTTTAATCAATGCAGAAACAGTAGCAACATGGATCTATCTGGGGGCAATAGAGGCTTTAATCAATGGATTTATCTGGGGGCAACAGCAGCTTTAATCAATAAAATAAACAGCAATATTTGGAGGCTTTTAAAAATACATACAGCAGAATGCACACCGATTTATCAGGCAGCAATGAAGGCTTCAATGTATGGACTGATCAGAAGGCAATAAAAGCATCAATCAATGCAGAAACAACTGGACATATGGATTCATCGGTAAATAATAAAAGCTTCTATCAATGTTCAAACAGCAAGATGCAAGGATTCATCAATGGATAATACAGGCTTCAACTGACACTGAACTAGAACACATGGATTTGTCAGGAGGTTCAATTAATGCAGAAACAACAGGACATATGAACTCATTAAGGGGCAACGGATCAGTTCAATATGTAAACGTGATGGATTTATGAAGGGCAATAGATGTAACCCTGTTCAATGCTGAGGTGATGGGACAAAACCCAATGTCAGTAACTGGCTATTATTCTCAATGTGTCTGGCAAAAACATGCTCAAACTTATGGAAACAGAAGTATTCACTACAACTTTCACAGAACTGAAGTAATTCTGCTGATTAAAGAGTTACAAATGTTTGCACACTGATTTGTTTTATTCATATAATAACTGATATCCATGAATAAGTAGAAATGAATGCAATTCTATAAATTCATGTAAGACAAACATAGCTATAAATATATCAAACATGTCTATCACACACACACACGCTCAAACACACACACACACACACACACACACACACACACACACACACACACACAGAGACTCACTGAAGTGTTAAACCTACCTCTCAGTATTAGATCTGGAAGTGTCTGTATCTGATGACTTTCTGTCTAGCCGTGCTGCCATGCGCTTTTGTCAGTCGAGGAGTTTTTGAGATCTTCTTTTCTGGAATGCTCTCTTTCCCCACATCTGAACAGTGATACAAATACCACAATCATCATGATCATTATCGTCATTTTTCTTTCTTTTTTTTTTAATTTTTGTAAACGGTGTAAATGAATCGCAGAGACATGAACCAGCTTGGATTTGAAAACAAAGTAAAGCAAAACAACCCCCCCCCCCCCAAAAAAAAACCCATCTTCCACTGTTATGACAATAACAAATACCTCTACATTTCAAATTAATCAAGTTTTCTTTAAAATTTGTACTGCATGCTTTTTCAATCCAATCTTAAATACAGACACAATTTCTCCTTTTTTTTTTTTTTTTTTTTTTTCCGACTCTGCTAAGGCTCCACTGTAATTTCAACTGTTCAATCAAACTGATATAATAACTTTGGTTGAAAATAGTAAATGAAAGAGGAGCTAGATACAGAGATCAAAAGAGTGAATCACAGAGAATGAAACTAAGAAGCACAGAGTAACATACAGAAGGGAGAGAGAGAGACAGAGAAATACAGAGAGAGAGAGAGAGTGTGACAAAGAGACAGATGGAGAGACAGGTAGACAGTGACAGAGACACAGAGAGAAAGACAGGGACAAAGTTGAGCATTTGGCGTCAGTACAGAGAGAGAGAGAGAGAGAGAGAGAGAGAGAGAGAGAGAGAGAGAGAGAGAGAGAGAGAGAGAGAGAGAGAGAGAGAGAGAAAGAAAGAAAGAAAGTTAAAGACTGAGTAAGCATAAAGAAGGCTAGAGACAGAGAACATGCAAAACAATTAAAAGAGACTCTGAGAGAGATCTTTAAAACATTCTGAGAGAGATCTTTTAAAACACACACACACACACACACACACACACACACACACACACACACACACACATGCAAACACACCAAATAACCCCAGACTTTATAGATACACAACAGTGCCAACCTTACACACACATCACCCAGTAAACCTGACACATGCTCCTCTAGAGCAGCTGCCATGTCATCAGAATCCCAGCAATGAACCACACATTACACACTGCACCGCTGCATGAGCTCCACACCCACAGCAGATCTCCATGTGTTTCAAACAGCTACAAATGGAGTCTCATTATGTCACACACAAGAAACATAAGACATACACCTAAGTCAGACAGCACGTCTGCGCATGCTAGCTGATGGCAAGAATCTCGGCCAACAGTCATGAAAAGCTTTATGATCCTGTGGTGTGAGCATGTGTCTTGTCATGACTTTCATCCAAGACCACCCTCCACAGTAACACGAGGATGGTGTTCCAGTAGCAGACTGGACAAATCCTGGATGGACAGCCTACAGACTGGCACAGTTGCACTTCCTTTATTCTCTTAGGCATCACCAAGAACTGGGCAGTGGAAAACTCTGACTGCTAAAGAGTCCAACATAGCATCCTTACAAGTACAACCTACTGTCATGGAAAAAACCATAATCATTACAAAGCAAACTAAATTCTCTCCAAGCACTACAATGTCTGGCAGCATTCAACAATGCTTTGCTACAGGATATCTTTGAAAGTTGACTCTGACATCTGCAGGAAAACATTTACATTATCTACAGTGTTCTACATCCTAATAATACTAATACTAGAACAAGACAACACTTCTCCAGACTCATACTAAAAGTAGTTGTGTAAATTCAACACTAAGCTCAATGTACTGAATCAATGTTTTGTTCTGTCTGTTTTTATAGGACAATTTTGCACTAACAGTGCATACTTAAGCAATTTTTAAAGCAATTTTTAAAGTAACATTGAAACTAGTCTAATCGTA
>JADBJO010014932.1:0-10000 GCA_016801955.1 Conus betulinus
TTTTGCTGAGAGGGTTTGTTTCCTAGCAGAATACTCTCTAAATGTTGCAGCTCATGAAAAATGTCCCAAATCGAACGACTTCAGGTAGTTATTGGCGAGATTAATATACTTTCAAGTTTCTGATCTTAAAACGTGAAATATTATGAAGGGAACACTGAGATAGAACCAAATGAACAGGGCGTATATTTTGATTGAAACCACTCGGCGTCATTCCTGACCCTGTTGCATCCACGTATCTTAACTGGGGGAAGAGGTCAGAGCGAATGGTTTGTTGCATAGGAAAACATGACCTTGGCATAGACAAGACACTGGACAGGTCATGTCACACATCATTTCATCATCCCACTGGGGACACTGACCCCAGCCATCACAGAGGTTATATCCATGCACACAGACCATGGAAGTTCGACACCTGTACAAAACCAGGACACGTCATTGTCCCACAGTCTTGTTCGTCTTCTCCATAAACGCAATCAGAAAATCCATTGCATCGGGTGTAGACAGGCAGGCAGTATATCCACTCTGTTTTCGCATTGATAATGACTGTGAGGGCAAACGTCATCCCCTGTCATCACCTGCTGAGTGAAGTAGCCAGTCCCATCCAGACTGACATAAAACTGTTGTTGTTTCACGGCCTCTTTCCAGCCCTGAGGGAGGTAAGAATTGTCATCAGGACATCCAACCTCATCCGAGTTGTCCACACAATCTGCCAGTTGATTACAATGCTGACTGGACAACACACATTGGCCATTGGAACACTGGAATTCACTGCATGCAGGATGTTCACAAAAAGACTCTTCTTCACTTCCGTCTGGGCAGTCCAGTCTAAAATCACACACTCGAGTGTAATGCACAGCTGTGAATTCACATTCAAACATATATACAGTTTCTTTTCCAACACGAATGCGTGTGTGTCAGTATAGTGTATACTGCTAGTGTTTATGAACGCGCACGTTTTTAAATCACTTGTTTTCAAAGAGCTCTTTGCGTCACATGATAAGAAATACACGAATAATATTGTCGTTTGATAAAAGAGAGAAAACATTATGAGAATATATCTGACTTGATGTCAGATATAGGTTACTTGATTTAAGTGAGTATGAATTTTCCTGTAAGAAACTGGAATGAAAATCATTATGTGGGTGAAATCGCACTTCACACACTGTGTTGGCATATTCATTCTCGTATGTAAGTAAACCTGAGATAAGAAAACACATCTGCACAGATCTTGAAGGAACATACCTGTTTCTTTCTTCTATGTGATTCAGGTTATATACCACAGTGTTATCTGACCATACACGGAATTTGCTATATGCAAATGGTACGGATTGCCAACCTAACCTTAAACCCAAAATCACACTATAGTCACGATAGTTCTGCAAAATATAAAGTAAATCTTCATATTGTTTTCTGTTTTTCAGTGATACCACTTTCCCATTCATATTCTGACATTCATAATGCACTAATGTCAAAGGAACAGCTGTGTTCACCATAGTCAGATTAAGACACTTGTTTTCTGAAGCTACTAGCCCTTGGCAGATGGAATTGCTGAAAGGACAGTGTTCTGTTTCATCCCGTCCATCTTCACATTCAGACATAAAGTTACAGTCCACGTGATGCTGAAAGAGAGCGTAATATCTTACAGAGCAGTTGAATACCCCACTTGACAACTGCACATCTTCTTTATCCTCGGCAAGTGTCGATAAGCGTATTTTCAATCCTGGTAACACATTCAAGCTATACGTCAATTGAACTTTTAGGATGATGTATAAATCGTGTTAGCTGATGCAGGACGCTGAAAACACACCCGTTCAAGAGTTTCATCATTTGAGTTTTGTTTTTGTATAAATAAAGGCTACGGCGTATTCCGGAGTGACTGTCTCAAAACACATGGGCAAAATGGGGAAGTATTCAAAGCTGATTATCATGAGTGATCTGTAGGGCAATTTCCACTCTCCACTCAAATGTTTAGAAAAGTATTTTACCATTGGAGCAATTATGTATCCTGAGTTTTTCTGTTAAATTTTTCACGATCAAACTGTGATATTTAATGGTCTCAAAAAACACTTTGATCGGTGGATTGTTAATATACAGCGTCAGCATATTGGGACCTTTCGAATGAACGACAAGTTCTTTAAGCGTGTGTTGATTACATATTATGCGCATATAATATTTTTTTCTGAGATCTCCAAATGTGCTTCTCCAGTGCCTAGCGTCACACCAGTATTCTGGACGTTCGACAGAAGCACGCACATAGCTCAAAGTTGATGGAATGAAAACCTTACAGAAAGTTTTGAAATGGTCACATGCACCATACACAACTCCCTGTTGTGCTGGACTTTGGGGCAAGTCACTCTCACAGTCTGTGCTATTGACCTGTGTAATTGTATAGTTTGCATTATGCTGCCTTACGAAGTAATCAACACCTGGACAAACGTAGGGGATTGTCTGTGGACTGCCAGTGATTGTGAGACTAGCCTTCTTCATACTCCATTGATGTGTCACTGTCAGTATATGGCAGCAAGGGCATCGTTTCAGTTACACAAAGTATTCCTATGTTGACACAAAATGATTGGATTGCTTGGTTCTCCAATGGAAAAAGCTACTGATAAAAAAGTGTCGTAAAGATTCTGTAGTAAAACCTTATAGTTTTATTATCATTATTATTATCATCATCATCATCATTATTATTATTATTATTATTATCATCATTTTTATTGTTATTATTATTATTATTATCATCATTACAATTATTGTATCATTAATATAATTTTTTATCATTATTACTGTTATTATTGTATTATCATTATCATCTTTATAACACGTATTCATCTTATTCTTCTATTATTGTTATTATTATCATTATTGTTTTTATTATTGTTACTATCATTATTATTTCACTTTTATTATATTATTATATGATCATTATTGTTTTCATTATTATTATTAGGATTCCCCCTCTATGGGGGAAAAATGGCAATTTTTAAATGAATTGACCGTTTTTTTTGCCGAGATATATGGCCAAAAACGGCCAAAAGGGCCAAATTTGAAACTTGAATAACTCAGAAACGGTTGGACAGATCGTAATGATATTCAGAACACTTACATAACATTACATTTGCAACATGTACATTATAATAATGAACCGGAAGTGCAAACTGGAAGTGCCTGACAGTGTCACTGGTCAATTTCAGTTGTTTCACGGAATAGCAAAAACTGGAAATGACGTCACAAAACTAATCTACGGAAAATGTTTCTGTAGCTATGGCCCAGTGCAGAAAGGAGTTTGGTATTGATATCTTAAGGGTTTGGCAGTTATTTAAATTTATGCAAATTTAGGTACGCTCTAAAAGGCGAAATTTGAATATTTAATAGCTCAAAGACTAACAAAGTAACAGAAACCACATTTTGGTTGCTTATGCAGTTTGATATGCTAATTTAAAAAAATCTATGTTGCAAAACACTTCGACAGTTAAAAACCGTTAAAAAACCGATATTTTTCATTTTTGAAGCTATCTCAACCAAAATTGGTGGATGTATATAATTTGATATGCTGATTAAGAGTATCTATGTTACAAAATACTTCGACAGTAAAAAAAAAAAACCGTTTAAAACCCGTTATTTTTCAAATATGCATCAGTCTTAACAAAACTTGCTGATTAGATGTTACTTTGAACGCTGAACATGAATATTTATAGTACAGTGGAGAAGTTCGTCTGCTCGCGTGCTGTGTGCATCAGTGAACAAGAGTGAGTTGGCCGCACACGTGATGGCAGTAGCAGCTTTCGTAACAGCCAGACAGAAAGAAAGTGAGAGAGAGAGTACTGGCCAAAGACCAAAAGACGGGAGGCGGGAGAAAAAAAAGGATATAAGAAAAAGAGAAAGAACAGAAACACAAAAAGATAGAAAGAACCAAATAAAGAACCCAGAAGAAAAAGAAAAGACGAAAAGGAAACCCTCTACCCTCCTCCTTTCCCCCATCACGCACACACACATTATCCTCCCCCACTTTTGACCATTTGTGTTGTTTGATTGCAGCTTGGGTGATCCCTCCTTGGAATGCTGCAGTGTGCAACGTTTCATGGGGGGGGGGGGGGGGGGGGGGGGGAGGGCTTCCACGCTTTGCTGCAATAGACAGTCTTCAGGAATCTGCAATGAAGGTATTCTTTGATAGAGTTCGCAGTCAGCACAGAAAACCCAGCCATGTTGATGGGGCAGATGCCGCTGGTGGGCTCGCCCAAAGAAATACTGCCCCATCAGTCAGCTGAACAGTTCAATTACAGAGAGAGAGAGAGAGAGAGAGAGAGAGAGAGAGAGAGAGAGAGAGAGAGAGGAGAGAGAGAGAGAACGCAAGGAAAGAAAGTCGCAGACGGATAACAAACTGTAGAAAATTCCTTAAAACCTGAGAGAGCTTTTAGCATGTTCCCGAGGCGGCAGTAAAGACGAAACCGTCTTTGTGCTTTTGCATACAGGCCATTCGTTTTACATCCACTGTGATCTTTGAAGAGGTGAAGAAGCTCGGTGTTACTCTCCATGTCATGCACCACTCCACCGTGAAAATGTTGTTTTTAGCTTGTTGAGACTTACACGATGTGAGACATCGAACACTTTACATCAGACTCTAGGAAAACCTTGTTTCAAATGCCCCATCTGATGTGATCTTTGAATATCTGAAAGAGATTAACATTTTTTCATGTGATTTAAGACTTTACGGAAGAAAGATTTTAGCGAAGTTTCTGGTTCGTTTTTAGAAGGTGTATTTTTAAAGGAGGTGTGATGAAAAAGAAAAGGAATTGAGTTGACTTCAACGCGGTGACAGCCCTGATATGGCCCTTTGCGGTCGGCTGGGCTGTAAGCAACATTACCTTACTTACCTTACCTTACCTTACCTTACCTTACCTTACCTTACCTTACCTTACCTTACCTTACCTTACCTTACCTTACCTTACCTCCTGCAGTGTGACAGGTAACAGAGCCAATGGGCTATGCACGTTTCCCACGACAGTCGTCCGCAGGCTCGGTCCTCAAATGTATAACCAAACAACAGGAGTGACCGACCATACGTATGCCCACCGAGCTCCGTGAATAAGACTTAAAAGCCGAAAGTCTGAGAGAATTTGAACCTCTCTCTCTCTCTCTCTCTCTCTCTCTCTCTCTCTCTCTCTCTTATAATCCAAATGGTTTTTGTTTATCTCTCTTGTTGGCCCCAAAGAAACAGTAATACAGTAAGAAAAGTATCATTTTATATCTGTCAAGCGTTTAAAGCGTGGCAGATTGCTATAACTTGTGTGTATATTATGAATTTGTACATAATGTGTGTTTACGTGTATTGTTTTCGTTCCTCTCTTCCAAAGAGGGCACTGAAATACAGATTTCATTCCATTTCATTTCTCTCTCTCTCTCTCTCTCTCTCTCTCTCTCTCTCTCTCTCTCTCTCTCTCTCTCTCTCTCGTCTCCTCTCTCTTTCGATTAAATCATCAACATGTCCTTTTTAAAGTTTTCCTTTCATTCTTTGATTTTCTTTTTTCTTCTACAGCGTTTCTGGAGCGTTTACAAAAGGGGCATCGACTGTGACTGAAAAGTCAGCTGTTGTTTTCAGTCTTCAGAGAATTCAGTTGTAAATCACGGGTGTGAGTATTAGCAAGTGAGAAGGGTTTAATTGATGAGTTAATAACCTTTACTAGCAAGGAAAACAGATAGGACTGAAGATGCTGTTTTGTTCTATCTGGACCGTGTTCCTTCAGGGACCAAGAATACTAATATTGACACAGTTGCTCAATACACAACTGATTAGAACGAAACAGTCCATTATTCATAATATTATAACAGAACATGCACACACGGGCGCGCACACTCACAAACACACACACACACACACACACACACACACACACACACACACCACAAGAGTCACAGACACACATAGTCACAAGCCCAAACACACAAAACATAGACACGCGGTCACAGTTGGCGCAGACATACACACAGACACAGACAAACAAACACACACACACATACAGACACCCAGACAGACACAGACCGACAGACAGACACACAACACACACCACACACACACACCACACACACAAACACACAACCACACACACACACACACAACACCCATACCACAAATACACAGAGAGAGAGCGAGAGAGAGAGAGAGAGAGAGAGGAGAGGAGAGAGGAGAGAGAGAGAGAGAGAGAAATTCAAACTTTCTTCATATTATGTGTGGAAAGACCCCAGAAAGAAGAAAAAAGTAGTAGAAAGCCAAACGAAAGAAAATAGAAAAGGGGGGGGGGGGGGGGGAGTGTTAAGAAAAAAGGTATCTATGATCGTATGAGCAGTACGTTGTCTCGCAATACATTTACAATGCCTGACAACGACATCTGCATGCAATGACATAATGCATCAACAACAAAATTATTTCTACCCAGTAGTGTTTGTAAATAGCAACAATCACACACACACACACACACACACACACACAACACACACACACACACCACACACACACGCACGCACGCACGCACGCACGTACGCACACGGTTCACGCACGCACACAGGCACGCACGCACGCACGCACGCACGCACACACACACACACACACACACACACACACACAATACACTTTGACACTTTGACACTTTGATATTTATTGTCATTACCAAAGAGATTTTTCTTTTGACAAGGGGGGAGGGGGTAACAGAAACAATAACATTCCCCTCGTCCTTTCCTGGAAACAAATAGTACACATTCATTTTGAGTGTGTATCAAATCAAATGTAAACAAAAACAAATAGATTCGTTACATTTCCTTATGTCCTCACGCACAGCAGTAATGCAGTAAGTTTAAAAAAATCTTAAGACTGACTCGACCATCCACTCAATCAAATGATGACATTGTATCTTACCGATCTCTTCCACATGCGATGAATGATAACATTCATTCATATATCTCTAATAATACATTATCTTAAATTTCACTATCCTTCATCTCTAATTTTGAATACCTCCGCAATGAATTTTCGCAACTGATTTAATTACAAGTCATCATCTGATGATAACACGACAGCGACATTTTGTCTTTTCGCTATATCTAACTGGAAAAATCGAACAATTTATCCGCACTTCATTATAAGCAGTACAGTGGAACAGAAAGTGTTCTCGTCAACAATAATAAGTCTACATGCAGGACAAGGAGATTCTGTGGATGTTTCAAATTCAAACCATCTTTTGTTCGCATTAAACCCTAAAGTTCCCAACCTAAATCTTGCGTAATTTTTTCTGTGCCATTTATTTGTTATGACATTGAGAAACTTTTCAGAATAAAATACATTTTTAAATGAGAAAAAAACAGCGGCATTTTTCTTTACTTTCCATATCTCAGTGCCAATTGTGTTTAAAAGAACAAATAAGCCTGTCTTTAAATGCAACACATGAACTGTTGCGCATTTCCTACTTCCTGGGTCATCCACACCATTCCAAAACCCTGTTCTGAAAGGACTTTCTTTACTTTATGAGCCCAGTTTTTTCTTTACATTTTTCCATTTCTAAAGCATCATATCATAGGCTTGCCTGCTCAAACGGGATTGGAGTAGCTTCAAGATCTTCAACCAGTACTTAATACATTTTCACAAATGCTCTCACACACAAAGCATATCTGCCCATCTCTCCATAATATAAAACGGGTTTTGGATGAATGAATAGATATTTGAAGGAAACGCTTCATAGCATACATATGCACTTTTTCATTTGTTAATTTTCATGTAGCCCCAAATTTCAGCTGCATATGTTAGAAGAGGTTTTATCTGTGTATCAAACATTTTCCAAAATACAAAACAGTCTGTACAATTAAGTTTTTCTCGGGATTTCAGAATTTCAATGGTACCTTTTTTCCCTTTCTTGGAGATATTCTTCCCATGTGTAACGGACAGATAATTTTGTAGAAAACATCATTCCAAGATATTTTATATGAATTAACTACTTGAACATCTGCAAATCCATAAGACCATTTTTCATGCACTGATTGGTGACTACCCATTATAAAGACCACTAAATTCATCTTATTCAAGTTTAACTGATACACTAAAGCAATCTGCTTCTTATTTCAATACATTTAGTTGGTTTTGCGAACCTACAACTGTTCCGGACAGAAGAACAAGAACAGAGAGAGAGAGAGAGAGAGAGAGAGAGAGAGACAGACAGACAGACAGACAGACAGACAGACAGAGAGACAGAGAGAGAGAGGACAGAGAGACAAAGAGAGAGAGACAGAGAGAGACAGGGAGAGACAGGGAGGACAGAGACAGACAACAGAGAGAGAGAGAGAGAGAGAGAGAGAGAAGAGAGAGAGAGAGAGAGAGATTCTCTGCGCTCTATCGATCCAGTTAATAATTTGCAGAAATTTATTGATGTTGACTGACTGATACTTTGCGCTGATAGCTGTGCAGCCGAGGTTAAACAGGTTCGAACAACCGGGGATGTTTGCATGTTTGTTCTGTGAGCTCTGTGCTGTCATATCTGCTAGGCGTTTCGGTGTCGTAAGCAGCGTTCCTTTGACGTAAAGGGCGTGTATTTGTTTTATCGTTGGAACAAGAGTTATCCCACCTGTTTGCTGTTTACTGTTGACTGTTCCCTGCCTCAATTCATATTAACTGAGCGTTTACAAGTCAAGCAGAAGGAATCAACACCTGGCGCTGGTTTCAAAAGCCGCCCAGGTTTGGACGGATTTGGTACAATTTGTTATCCGTCTGCGAGTTCCATTCCTCCTGCCAGAGCTCTTTGACTTCATAAGTTCAATTCATTTTGTTCATTGACCATCTGACTTGCCTGAGTCCATGTGAGATCCTGATCAGCGTATCACTAGAAAACAACAACACGAATGATGTTAATACCAGGCACATAAGCAGTAGAGAACTACTAAAACAAAAAAGACAGATAGCTAGTATCTTTTTCATCTATCCACTATCGGGTTGTGGAATGTGATGTCAGAGAAGATTAAACAAATAAACCAAACAACAAAGAAACGAACAAGATTCAAAAGCATATAAACGTACTCCCAGTTTATCCTAAAATTATACGCGTGATAAATTCCATTAAGAGTAAAAACCGTCTTGGGCTGGGATAACAGTTAGTAATGGCTATTCTGATAAACATCGGCCATCATCTGTGACCTATAATGAACATACTTACAAATTTTCAGAAAGATCGGCCAAGAACTTTCTGAGATTTTCCATCAAGAAAAACCATTATGGGCCGTTAGTAATGGCTATAATGGTAAACTTAAACATCAGGCATCTCTGTGACCCATGCTGAACATACATACAAATTTTCAGAAAGATTGGCCACTTACTTTCTGAGATATTCCCATAAGAAAAACCGTTATGGGCCGCTATAGCCGTTAGTAACGGCCATAACGGTAAAATTAAACGTTGGGCATGAAGATACCTACAAATTTTCAGAAAGATCGGCCAGGTACTTTCTGAGACATTCCATTAAAAAGAAAAACTATTATGGGCCGTTACGGCCGTCAGTAACGAATACAACGGTAAACTAAAACCTTGGGCATCATCCGTCGCCTTAATGGATATACCTACAATTTTTTAGAAAGTTCGGCCTAGTACATTCTGAGATATTCCATAAGAAGAAAAACCATTATGAGCCGATATAGCCGTTAGTAACGGCTAAAAGGTAAAACATAAAACATCGGGCATCATCCGAAAGCCATAGTGAAGATATCTGCTAATTTTCACAAAGATCGGCCAAGTACTTTCTGAGATATTCCATAAAAGAAGAAAAACTGTTACAGGCCGTTACAGCCGTTAGTAACGGCTATACGGTAAACTAAAATCGGGCATCATCCGTGACCCATAATGAACACATACCTGCTAATTTTCACAAAGATCAGCCAAATACTTTCCGAGATGTTCCATGAAGAAGAAAAAAACCGTTACAGGCCGTTACAGCCGTTAGTAACGGTTATAATGGGGTAAACTAAAACA
>JADBJO010014932.1:17500-20000 GCA_016801955.1 Conus betulinus
TAATGGACTGTACGATTGTATTGACCACCAGGATGAAGAGCAATGTGACGAAGAAGATGTTCAGGACTTTTTCGGTGTAGAATTTCATTCACTTGTCTGCACATTGACCACATATGTGATGGCTGGCCTCACTGTCCCAAACGAGAAGACGAATCAATGTGTCAAGTGATGTGTCCTCTCACCTGTGTTTGTCAGGGTCACACGTTTCTCTGCACCCATCCTTTTCAGAGCAGCAGACTTCAGTCAGCTCCGTTTCCTGGATGCTACAGGATCAGGTATGACACTGTCTGATGTGTGGCTAACAACACTCTCCTCATTGGGTGTGGGATTTATCACACTGTTCTATATCTGCCTTACCCACCCTACATTTGAGTAACTTACTGTTTCTTGACTTGAGCGAAAACAAACTACTGTACATCAACGTGACTTCTTTACATGGTTTAAGCAATTTGCAAGTTCTCTCCCTATCGAAAAATCCTCCTCTCACCACCCTCCGGAGTTCTCAGTCCTCTGTCTACCAGCAAAAAGCACTGACGGTGATAGACCTGTCTCATACCATGTTAACTGTGTTTGAAGCCAAACATCTTTCACTGTTTCCACACATACAGAAACTGAATTTGACCTCCACTTCTCTGCATACAATCGGCCTGTCTGGCTTTCAGCACACACCACGGTTAACTCACCTTTACATGGATGGCAGCCCTGTGGAACATTTTCCAGAAGATATATTCAAAGGAGTTCATTACCTGCGATTTCTATCCACTCAAAATAAGAAACTCTGCTGTGGAAACATATTTCCCTACAACATTGATGCATCCGTTTGCATTGCTCCAAAGGATGAAATTTCTTCGTGTAAAGATCTGCTGCAATCGTGGACATACCGCCTGTTTCTGTGGCTGCTCGTTTGTCTGTCAGTGACTGGTAACGTCTGCTGCTGCAGTGCACGTCTGTTTTCAAAGAGCATGACGTCTTCAAGTGGCTTCAGTGTGTTCGTCACCAACCTCACCATATCTGACCTTCTGATGGGTGTCTACATGACTGTTATTGGCGTGGCTGATGAGCAGTTCCGTGGACGATATCTTCACAATGATGACACGTGGAGAAACAGTATGGCCTGTAAGGTGGCTGGATTTCTGTCTTTGGTGTCAAGTGAGGTCTCTGCTTTGATCATCTGGTTTATCACTCTCGACCGCTTCATTGTCATTCACTTTCCTTTCGCCACCACGAGATTTAACGGAAAATCGGCAGCGGCGACATGTCTGTTAATTTGGTTTGTTGGCTGTCTTTTAGCATCAGCTCCTTTACTGCCGATGGTATCACACTGGGAATTTTACAGCCAGACGAGTATATGTATTCCTTTGCCAGTCACAAGACAAGATTTTCAAAGGAAAGGTGTATTCTTTCAGTGTTTTGGTTACACTTAACTTCGTCTTATTTTTGTTTATCTCTGCTGGACAGGCTTTCATCTACTGGTCAATACAGGGCAACACTTTAAAAACGAATTCTACAAACGTGTCACGGGACATGGCCATAGCTCGACGATTAATCACAGTCGCTGTAACAGATTTTATGTGCTGGTTTCCAATTGGTCTGTGTGGACTAATGGCTGCGTCTGGCACCCCAATACCGGGAGAAGTGAATGTGGCGCTTGCTATATTTGTTTTGCCTTTAAAACTCTGCCATCAATCCGTTCATGTACACACTTAACACTTGGTCTGAAAAGAGGAAGAAACGCAGAGAAGCAAAACTGCTGCAATGGCTAGAATATAATTCTGACCTAATTGCTAATTAATGGCCTCTTAAAATAATTCCAGATGTTCGACCTGAAAAGCAACGTCATGGTTCATCGTGCCCTTAACGGGTGGTGTAATCAGCGTATGTTGGTTTGGAGGGGTGGGGGTGGGGGTGGGGGGTAGTGATGGTGGTGTTTGTCTTTTTGTGGGCGAAGATGACCACAACTTCTGTTATCACTGGATGGTGGTTGTGTGCGAAGATGGCTGATCAGGTCGATCCTCGTTTTGAACAGTCTATTGCGGTGTGGATATCTAAAGCCATCTCCAATATCACCATCTTGTTGGATTTGATGACAAATCCAACTCCTACTTCCTCTTCTTTGCGTCCAATCCAGAAGGATGCCGAACGCATGGCATGTGTCTCTGTCAACTGGTCTTCTTTTGCAAGCCGAGTCTCACCAAGGGCAGCGATCTCCACGTTGTACCTTGCCAGCTCTTTGGCAATAAGAGCAGTCCTCCTCTCTGGTCTGTTGGCTCCAGCCCCTTCCATTGATGTGAGCGGGGTTTTCTTTTCGTAGATTTGTTTGATTCCATTTACCGCTGAATAGGGATCCCCACCAGCCGCAGCGTGCTGACCAGGAGTAGGTCAGGCAGGCAATATTTTTCTGGCCCCTTCCACTGGATTACAGTGGGGGAGGGGTAATGGGGAGGGGGGAGTTGCATTCCTATATAGAGCTGTTTCATCACTAAGGTGGCTGCCAAATTCC
>JADBJO010014932.1:27500-35000 GCA_016801955.1 Conus betulinus
CAGAGTAACTTTTATTCAAGACTGGCACAGCCTTTTAAACTTGAATAAAGTCAGACAAATACAAAGACAAACAATCTAATAGTGGGGGAAAACAAGCGCAGGCCAACAACTAAATTGTCTTCATAGTAAAGACTTTAGCAAAAACTTTGAACTTAAGGAGGGTGGGGGGGCAGAAGGTTGAAGATGTAAAAACTGGGAACATGAAATTAAGAAAATATGAAAAACTCTTCACTGGCTGCATAAGGGAACCATCGAAAATCCCTTTTAAAGGCAGATATATTTGTATTGCCTGCTTTATCTGCCTTTCAAAGGGATTGCGATGGTTCGCTTTTGCAGCCAGTGAAGAGTTTTCATATTTTCTTAATTTCATGTTCCCAGTTTTTACCCCCCCCCCCCCCCCTTAAGTTCAAAGTTTTGCTAAGTCTTTACTATGAAGACAATTTAGTTGTTGGCCTGCGCTTGTTTTCCCCCACTATTAGATTGTTTGTCTTTGTATTTGACTTTATTCAAGTTTAAAAGGCTGTGCCAGTCTTGAATAAAAGTTACTCTGTGTTAGGTTTTCTTATGGGAGCAAAGACTACCCCACTTGTTTACTGTTATTGTTTACTGTTCCCTGCCTCATTTCATTTCCAATTTTTCTTTGTAGTTATTCTTTTTTCCTGTCTTTCCTCCCTCTTCTTTGATAGGTGCCCCGATTTCATAAATGGAGTGCATGTGTGAGTGACTGGGGTGTTTAATATATCTGTGTAAATTTGTATATATATAATTTAATAAATATTGTTTGTTCCGTACTTCCTGGAGTGGTCTGGAGGTAGGGAGTGGTTGAGTGTTGTGCATCTATGCTCTTTGTCTGTCCCTGCCTCATTCCCCTGACAGGGTCTTTTACCCTTGACAGAACCATATCAAGAGAAGGGGAATACTAGGAAGAACACAGGGAAATTAGAACGGAAACCCTTAGAAGAGAGAAGAGCTTTTCATCAAACTTAATGTCTTCTTCAAAGACAGAGCTGAACTAATCGATACCCCAATGATACAACTAGTATTGAATAAAAATAGCACCAGGAGTGGCGGTCAATCTTATGCCATACCTTCATCAAATATTGACAGCCACTTACATTCAATTTATCCTAGTTCTGTACGGCTGTGGAACTCACTGCCGGGTGTCATCAAGATTGCCACAAAAGCAGTCGAATTTAAAAATCAAATCGATACGACAGTCTTGAGATCTGCATATTGACTGACTTTTCTGTTTTTAACTTCCCCAGATATTTTATGGTTACCTGGGCCTGAATCTGGCCATTGCTTTTAACTTTTTGAATACATCGTGTGCGACTCCTTGTTGCCAAATTTTGCTCCAGGGGCCAAAAGGCTGAATCGCACTTTATTTTATTTTATTTTATTTTTAACTTAAGCGCTGGTGACCCACTCGTTTTTTGAGTGAACCAGTCTTTTAGGAAGAAGAAGAAGAACTCACACACACACACAAACACACACACACACACACACACACACACACACACACACACACACACACACACACACACGCACGCACGCACGCACGCACGCACGCATACACGCACGCACGCGGGCGCGCGCGCGCACACACACACACACACACACACACACAGATGCACTTGCTTACTTACCAGATGGATGTTGTGTAACTATTAACAAGCTCATCACAAAGTGTAGGCAATGCTGTAGCCGATGTCAGTTTTGTTGCAGCTGGTCCCAGCAAGACAGCGAAAAACAGAACCAGGCCGGACAGATCATGCAAGGTCCAGTGTGTATTTCTGTGGCCCTGACCCACTCTCTGTCACACACATGTGCTTACCAGACACAGACACAGCGGCAGCCACGCTGAGAAATGCAGAGCCGTATCCAGTGGATGAGACAAGCATGTGTGCGAGAGAGAAAGGCAACACGCCTGAGGTGTTAATTCCACTACTCGCACACAGCCTGCAGTCAAGAGGATCAAGATCATACAGAAATTTAAAAAAAAAATCAAAACACAAATCTGAGAGTATACTGGCAAGAAACACATGGACAAAACAATACACGAAATCGGTCATCGACATGAATATTTTCATTTGCCCATTTTTGAGAAATTAATGAATGAGGAAAAAACAGAACATGATGAATTTAGTCAAAGTATTGGTGATGCAATAACAAACCGACATATTTTGAACAGTCCAATCACGAGGGATGAATTATTAAAAGCAGTCGATTCTTTACGCAGTGAAAAGGCAGTTAGAGTTGATCAGATTGGAAATGAATATATAAGCAAAGCCTTGCAGTTTTCACGAATGTGTATGAAAAGTTTTGTTTTAATGCTGTTTGGAACGAAGGGAAATGTACCGGAAGAATGGGTCAAAGGCTGAACACTACCAATGCAAAGCCTAGATAATTATAGAGACGTTGCATTGCTAAGATGTTTGAGCAAATTATTTACAAGTATTATCAAGGACCGACTCAAGATTTTGTAGAAAATAACAAACTTCTTTCAGAAGGTCAAAGCGGTTTTTAGAAAGAAACACAGTACCACAGGTCACATGTTAGTATTAAGGTCACTGATGGATCTTTTCTTAACGTCTAAATAGAAATTGTACTTTGACTGATTATTACAAAGCATTTGGCGCTGTGTTGCTAGTGCTTTATGGATTAAACTTATTCATAGTAGAATAGATGGCAAATTACTGAACGTTGTTGTTAATATGTATAAGAATATTCAGCCATGTGTCATCCTGAACGGTATAATACCTGCCGTTTGTGCGAGTTACTGGGTTGTATGTCAAGGTTAAAATCTATCACTACATTTACTTGTAATATAAATGAATGATCTTAAATAACATCTGATTGAAAAAAAAATGTTGTTCGCTGAATATTTACACTTCATACAGTCTTTGACACTTTGTTAAATTGCGTGTAGTTTTATATGCTGAGGATACTATTCTCTTATCAGAAACACAAGGTTTAACCAATTATTAGGTGCTTTGCTGAAGTATTGCCAGCTATGGCGTTTAGAGGTAAATCAATCTAAAACTAGAATAATTGTTTCTAAAGAAGAGACCAGAAAAAAAAGAGAAAATGACGTTTTATTTATGAAAATGAAAATCTGGATATAGTAGACTGTTCAAGTATTTAGGTCTAGAGTTTAATAACAAGGTTAGTTTCAAGGCCAGAAAACAGTGTTTTCATACAAGACAAAAAGCTGTATCTTGTTTTAAAAAAAAAACAAAAAACACCAGAAGGGGAAGCCTCCCATCTGCAGTAGTTTTAGATTCATTTTTCAAAAGACGATGAAGTTGTCGTGTTGTATGGGCGTGAAAATTGGGGGATTGAAAAATTGACTGAAAAAGTATTGCTCAAATTTCTGAAATATATTTTTCGTTTAAATTGAAGTGCTGTGAATTCATTTGCTAATGGTAAATCAGGAAAGTTTCCACCAGTGTTTAAAGTCAAAGTTAAAATGATCGAATTCCTGAAAGTTTCATTAGTTGATGCTCTTTGTGCAAGAATGTAGAAAACAGTCTGAAGGATTCTTTCATCTAAAGTTGGCAAGAGACTCTCGAAAGGAGTAGTATATGCCTTGTTTACAAACATCTGGATTCTGACTTTTGCAGAGAACAGCTTAATGCACAACTTCCTGATCAGTATGTTATCGCAGTAATGAAATTTTGTTCTTGTAATCATAAGCTTGAAACAGAAAAGGAACGATGTCATGGACTGTCATGAAAAGAAAGAATATGTAGCAACTGCAATATGAATGAGGTAGTGATGAATTTCATTTGTATTTGACTGCCCAACGTATGCAACTTTACGTCACCAATTTCTGCCAAAATGATATCTGAAAGTACATTCAATGCCTAAACCTTAGTAAGTCGTTACATAGTACCTCGAAAAAGTGTCTGCTGAATTCAGCCAAGGAAATCAAATTAAAGCAAGATACTTTTTTTTTTTTTTTTTTTTTTTTTTTTTTTTTTTAACACATTGAACATTCAAGCGTGCATACGCGTGTGCACGAGCGCCCACTAACGCGCACACTCAACACTTCCATTCATGCCCACTTCCAACGTGTATTTGATTTTCTAGCGATGGACAATGGTTTTTTTTTTTTTTTTTTTTTTTTTTCCGTTTTTAATTAATGTATTCCTTTGATTACAGAGGTGTCTGGGTTTTTAATTGCTCTAGTGTATGTTGCATTTTTGTTGCCTGTTTCGTTTCCTTTCTCACTGATTCCATTCACACACTGCATGCTGTAGACACGTGAAAATGTCAAAAGAGAAGAGTAGAGAGTCCGAAAGGGAGAAACAGGGAGAGACGGAAACCAAAGACGGAAAGTAAGCCACGAAGGGAAGGGGGGAGGGGGGCCAAAGGAGAGAGAAAGAAGGGAGTAAAGGCTGAGAAAGAGGAAAGGTAGAAAGGGAGAGAGAGAGTGAGTGAGAGAGTGAGAGAGAGAGAGAGAGAGAGAGAGAGAGAGAGAGAGAGAGAGAGAGAGAGAGAGAGAGAGAGAGAGAGAGAGAGAGAGAGAGAGAGAGAGAGAGAGAGAGAGAGAGAGAGAGAGAGAGAGAGACACAAAAACACACATTTTTTAAAATTATGTTACAAACATATGTTTCAGTCGAATATTAATGTTGTTTTCAAATATTTGTGTCAGAGACACATAAGCATTTGTTTTCTTAAAAATACTAATACACATCTTTCCTATTAAGATCACATGATTTATATTGTTTCTCTGCGACTTTGATAACTCTTGAGTATCAACACCAAAGAGTACTTTGGTAACGTCTAATCTGATGTGAACATCTAGATGCACAAGAATATACTGCTGTACATAGTTCCAAAATGCTAGCACAATAGGGCATTCATAGAAAAAGTGTTCTATAAAATCAACAACATCTATACAGTAAGAGCATTTATAATCTTCTCTAACCTTCATTTTTAAATAATAATATTTGTTGGATAAATATTGTGAATAATTTTCCAATGCAAAAGTCGCAATCTAACTTCTTTAGTGGCATTGAATGCTAATAACCAAATTTTATCTGTGACATCGAAGTCGAATTTCCTTTTCCAAAAAACTTACACAACAAGGCTGAGTGTATTTCTTTTCAGACAAAAGATTTCGAAAATCTTTAATAGGTTAATAATTTGCCGCAAAATCGCGGAGTGTCTTGAAGGGGGGTTCGGGATAGTTGTAATTCTTTGTTCCTGTGTTTAAGGAGAAAATTTCTAACAGCTACTGAGACCACATTGTATTGTAGTAATCTACCAGGTGAAGGTCCCAGTTTTTCACTAATTTCTTCATATGTCAAAAGGACATTGTCATCTTTTAAAATATCATTAACAACGATCAAATCTGCATTGATCCATTCCTGAAAAAACAACACCTTCCCCTGGTAGAGTAAATAACTGTTGTTCCACAACATCCCACAAATAACATCAGGTGATTTACAATAATTATTATCCAGCCAGACTGACAACACCGTGCTCCAAAAACTGGATTGTATTTTCTCTAAACCTTTAAAATCTTTACTCAAAACATGTGAGTAAAAAACAACTATAGTTTTCACCGAAAAAAGTTCGAGCTACAGCTTGCCATTTATAATTACTTTTTCTACTACACAAATTTACCACCCACTGTAGCAGACAAGCTGTCTGCAAATCTCTTAAATCTATCATTTTCAGTCCACCCTTTTTTTTAGATCACTACAGAGAACTACCCGCTTGACCTTTTCAAACGCTTTTAAATTACAATCTTTCTTGCGCCATAGAAAAACGATAAAGTATTCTATTCATTTCATTGGAAATTAAAAATGTTTTTACTATACATACTTTTCCACTTATACTAAGATTTCGTCTCTCCCATGCTGCAATTAATCTCTTACAGTTATCTATTCTCGTTATCCAGTTCTTTTCAATAGATGATGCGCTTTTTTCATGTGTTCATCAACTTAATTCAGAATTTTGAAAAAAAAATCCAGAAGATGACGATCAAATGGCGTGGGAGCTTCTAAAGTTAGAAATTAAAGATTTTTGTATAAGCTTTAGCAAACAGAAATCAGTACTTGAAAGAAATGATTTAGCAAAGTTATATGAACAGTTAAATTATATTGATATTGAGCTGAGTAAAGATCCAGGTAATATAGATTATAGAAATAAACGAGAACGTATTAAGCTCCAGTTAGAGTTGATAGAACAACGTAGAGTGCGAGCATCACAAATAAGAGCAAGATACTTTGATCAGCCCCATCTATGAATGAAATACTTTCTTGATCAACGCGCGCATGAATGTTGTCCTTAAATGTTCAGCTATGTGATCAATGTGACTTTCCATTCTATTTGTCATTGTTTTTTTTCAGTTTACGCTGATGACCATTTGCCTATTGCTATAATCCTTCATATCCCAACAGGGGTGAAAGGAAATAAATTGTGTATTGTATTGTACTGCGTTGTGTTGTATGTGTTGTATTGCATTGTATTGTATTGTATTGTTTTGCATTGTATTGCATAGTATTGTATCGTATCGGTATACACCAACAGTGTGCCGAGGAAAACAGGTTTACCTTTTCGGACACCAAAACTCAGTGTGTCCACTTCATAAGTTTCACTTATTTGCTGGTCCTGGAATTCATGTGGACAAATTCATCATTCTTGGTGTGAAATAAGCCAAATTTCTAGGAATTATCTTTGATCAAAAACTGAAATTCAAAAGTCATGTCCATGAACTAAAAACTTCGTGTCAGAAAGCAATAAACATTCTTAGAGTTATGACATATATGGACGGGGCGCTGACATGAAAAAAAGTCTCTGTCACCTTCACAGATCCACTCTAAACTGAGTAACGGTTGTGTGGTGTATGGTTCGGCCAGATCTTCCTACCTGAAAAGTTTAGATCCTATCCACCATCAAGGACTTCGATTCTGTCTTTTTTTCTGTTTGCAGCCTGTATGATGCCACCACTACTATTGGTAGTGTTGCCGCTGCTGGCACTGTTGCTGCGGAAAACAAAATTCTTTTCAGTTCACCACAGATCATTTTGACAAGGGAGTCCTTCTGGAGATTTCAAAGACTGGTGACAAGACAGCAGCATAAAAGAATGGTGAAAATTGACAACAAAGAGTCCAAAGTGTAGAGCGAAGATTGCATGGGCATACAATTTTGCGCCACGGATGATTAAACAATTTAGTTTTTTTCTCATGCAAAATATATATTTATTTATGAATCACAATTCACGACTCCCATCATTTTATTAACAGCACACTTTCTTGTATTTTGTCAGTCAGCCGACTTCAAGGGACACACCAGCTTGCACGTTCAATAAAACAAACAAAAAAAAAAGAGAAAAGCCATTAGCACTGGGCCAAACATGACAGAAATAAGCTCAAACGAAGCTGTACGCAACAAATGTATTTCCTGAAGACCGTAACACAGTGTATAATTTACGATTTCTTGTCAAGACAAATGTGGAATGCAAGATACTTGCACTGAGAGTTATCT
>JADBJO010014932.1:40000-45682 GCA_016801955.1 Conus betulinus
AACAATAAACAATATGGGCAACTCCCGCTTCCATAAGAAAACCCAACACAGAGCAACTTTTATTCAAGACTGGCGCAGCCTTTTAAACTTGAATAAAGTCAGACAAATACAAAGACGAACAATCTAATAGTGGGGGAAAAACAAGCGCAGGCCAACAACTAAACTGTCTTCATAGTAATGACTTTGAAGTCCAAATCTTAGCCAAGTCATACAATGAAGACAGTTTAGTTGTTGGCCTGCGCTTGTTTTTTCCCCACTATTATATTGTTCATCTTTGTATTTGTCTGACTTTATTCAAGTCTTTATTCGTGCCAGTCTTGAATAAAAGTTGCTCTGTGTGGGGTTTTCGTTTGGGAGTGGGAGTTGCCCCTATTGTTTATTATCCGATATTTTAAGTTTATTGTTTGCTTGTTTGACAGTGTTTCTGACTTGGTGGGTTGCCAAGTTCCATGTCAAGTCTAATGATCTCATAGAGCAAACCAGCTTTGCTTGCAGGATCTACTGACTTCCAGTGTGGAAAGGCCATTAAACTAACGCATGCACACACTTCCCTTTACACACATGATTGTATTTAAATGTTCTGCAGTTTTATTGGCCAGATTTTCAATTTAGCCATTGGAACAAATCTCGCCATCGATTTGTTTAACGAAGTCATCGAATCCCATTCGTACAAGACTTACAATGTGTGTGTGTCACACTGTCACTCTTGCACACACGCATTCATGACAGCATTTTTACTCCATACGCACGCGCAAGCCCTCCAGTCAACCAAAAGGCGCACTACAGAATGTTTTTTTCTTCTCCCCCTCTCCGGTGAGGACCCCTTGACCAACGTCCTGACAGGTTCGAGTCTTTAGGCCATCTCCTGGGCTAAAACTAATTCTTTCCTCCCTCCTCCTAGTGAGTGTATACTCAGTGTTCAAAACACATGACCAGCACCTTACCAGCCCTTATTAAACTATCTCTCAGTGGTCACTTTCACCCAATGATTACCCTTGTATATTTTACTGAGTGATCTTCACAATATTGGGGACGCCCTGCTACACTAGTCAAGCCACATGAATATATTCTTCCTTTTTAGTTGTGGCATGGGGGAAATGATTCATATCACTAGACTAAATATGATGGAGCGTCACATGCCTTGATGTGAGGCTACGTCATATGACGCCCCCCCATCCTGGGGTGAAAAAAAAACATTTCCCCAGAATTTTTTTTTAAGATATCCAACTTCACTTAAAACACATCTTCAGCCATGAATCACAAAATGTGTATCCATCACACATGGTTCACTAGATTACTCATCAACGTATAGAATCAACCATCATGATCCACCATAAATACCATGTTTCAAAAGTTCAGTCTTTCTTTAAAAAAATCATAATTCATCACCACATGTCACAAATTACATTTCACACATTACATGGACAAAAAACAATTAGGGATATTGACAATTCAAAGTACAGATTGTGTTTATTGTTAAGATGTGAAGCACATTTTTTTTTCCTTTACCTTTGTCTCACATCATGTCTTTCAAAATCCTCACCAAAATGAGAATATTTTCAAGTGTAAATATTTCTTACGAGAGACATGTAAACAAAATAAACATAGTTTTTTTCCACTTGTAATGTTATAGTCCATTGAAACGCCAAACATATTTTGCATTGTTGACAATGGACTAATGAAAACAATAGGTTTGTGTCACAACAATATATCAAAACATGTTTGTATACATTTGTAAAGTGTTCTTTGCTTGTGACACATATACATTCACCTTCACAAGCAAGTTAGACATAAATAGTACATGAAGATTTTTTCATTGTTTACACAGGAATAAAGCAAAGAATAGATGTGTAATACATCAACATCAAGTAGTTTTTGCCTGTACAACATACAGTCACTTCAACAAGCAAATTAAGCATAAATACCACTTGATTTAAATAGGCAGTAGCATACAATTCGCTGTCAAATGTGAACACAGTGTGATCACAAAGAAAGACAAAACAGCAGAAATAGCCTTTCCCTTGAAGACAGTTATATATGTCCATGAATATTCACACACGTGACAACAAATCTGCCATGACATTTTGTGTTCCAGGCACTGGTTCAACAGTAAATTTGAATTCCTGCAATGCCAAAGACCACCTTAATCATCTGTTGTTCTTAGTCTTTGACGATTGCAGGCACGTCAATGACCTGTGGTCGGTCTGTAACCGAAACTTTCCTCCAGGCAAGAACCTGGCGAACTTCTCACATGCCCATACAATAGCCAAGCACTCTCTCTCAATAGTGGAGTATTTCTCCTGTGTCTTTGAGAACTTTTTACTGGCGTATTGTACGGGATGTAACAAATCATTTTTTCCTGCAAAAGTACTGCTCCCATTCCTTTGGAACTGGCATCGGTTCTCAAAATAAAGTCTCTTGAGAGGGAGAGTAACAAAACAACAGGAAATGAGTTGAGGGTATTCTGAACACACTCTAAAGCCTTCTGGTACTCATCAGACCACACAATACTTTCGTTCTTCGTCCCTTTCGTCAAGTTAGTCAAAGGGGCCGTCAGGGACGCAAAGTGGGGGTACATATCATCTATAGTAAGACAATAATCCGATGAGTGACCTGATCTGTTTCTTTGTAGTGGGTTTGTGTAAGGATAAAATCTTTCCCACTTTCTTCCTTCTGGCATCATTTTCCCCACTGAAATAGTGTGACCCCAAAAACTCTCGAGTTTGAAAACCGGCACGAATTTTGGATGGTCTTGCAGTTAGACCAAAACTTCGGAGTTTGGGGGGGGGGGGGGGGGGGGGGAGCTCGTAAGTTAGAAAGGAGGTCACTCCATGACTTTGCAGTCAACAAAATGTCGTCAAAAAAGTTGACTGCACCACATTTATGGAGTTCAGGTCTCGCATCATTCTTGCAAAAGAAGCTGGAGCATTTTGCAAGCTGAATGGCATTTTCGTCCATTGGAAAAGTCCAAAAGGTGTTTGAAGTGCTGTCTTTTCCTTGTCAGCTTCAGCCATTGGGATCTTCCAGTATCCCTTAGTTAAGTCTACTTTCACAAAATAATTTCCTTCTGAGAGTTGACAAATAAGTTCTTCAATGCCTGGGATGCGCTGCGCATCGAACACAGTGATCTTGTTTAATTCCCTGTAATCAATGCAGAACCGCACCAAGCCATCAGGTTTGTCCACCAATATAACTGGTGAGCTGTACGGAGATGTAGAAGGGTCTGTGACCTTTAAATCCAGCATTATCTTAATTAGTCTCTCGACAACCTCTTTTTTTTGCAAACGGGAGGGGGTATGGTCTGGTTTGCACTGGTATATCAGTACTTAACAGAATACTATGGGGTTCAATTCTTGTCACTGTATCTGGGGTATCTGTCAACACATCCTGAAAGTCTTTCAAAATTTCTTTGAGCTGCTCTGTCTGACTTGCTGACAAATCATTCGACAGGACCACATCATCATAGGTTTCACCTTTGATAGACAGAGTAAGAAGGGGTACAACATCATCTGCACTGGTAGATGTTAACAATCCTACATTTGCTGTTTTCACAACATTTGATCTTGAACTGCAGAAAAATCCCCGTCTATTCCCAGGATAGGTATATCCTTAACGACCCGGAAATGTTCCACGATATCCTTTCCTGTAATTTCCCTGTCCCGTTGCGATTGTACATGATACATGAGACTCAAAGATGGAAGATTCTCCTTTCCTAGCCACGCCCTTATCCAGGTGAGCGATGCAATACTGATCAGCCATCTGACACATTTCCTCAACGCTTTCAAATTGCCTTTCTTTAAAGGAAAGTGGCCAGATCTTTGCTTACGCTCTGGAAAAGTTGTTCTCTAAGAAGGAAATCTCGCAGTGATTGAACAGCTTTGTTTGTTTTGGATAAATTGGTCCATCAATCTAAGCAATGACTCATACGAATTAGAAACGACAGAAACGATTCTCCTTTGTCAGGGCGCACAGAACTGAAACGTTCGCGAAAACGATCGGCAGAACATTGAAATTTCTTGAGGAGTTCTTCTTTCAATTGATCCCAAGTTAAATTTTGTTTCGCCGCGAGTGTGTGGTACAGTGCCAAAGCGCTACCCTTAAACAACGACGCAATATACAGTGCCCACTTTTCCTTTGGACAACCACAAGACGTTGCGTGACTTTCAAATCAGCAAAGGAAACTATCGATGTCATCCGTTTTTTCCTCGAAAGGCGGTAACTTTGAAATATATGCTGTTTTGGGTTGAGGCGCGCTTGCGGAACTGACTGGTGGAGCTGGTTGAGGTTCTCTCGATGCCTGTAATCTTTTAATTTCAGTATCGATCTCTATTTCTAACTGCCTCTACTAAGTTGACGTTCTTTATCTTCAGATTCTATCTGTAGTCTTTTTTTCTTCTAACTCTAGTTCTAGTTTCCTTTGATTTTTTCTTCTCTCTCTCTTAGCCTGTCTGCCCTATCTATGCATTGATGCACATATTTGGTAAAGTTTTTCTCCATCAAAACCCAAGCGTTCCGCTTGTTGAACATATTTATCAAAATCATCCTTAATGAACTGTCAACAGATATAAACACAAAACAATTTCTGAGTATGAATAAAAATAAGGCGATATATGATGGTGTTATATGTTTCACAAAAACATAATTATCATAATATGTACAAATAAAGAATTCAGTTCCCGGTGTAACAGAAAAGAGCTTACTGAAACGGGAAAGATATGAAACCCAAGGAATGTATTTTTCAAAAGTGATTTGTTTTTGAAAACAGCTATCAATTTGAAATTTTTATAAAATGAAGTTCAATGCTCTGGTTTTTTTCTAAGAAAGGAAAAAAACACAATACTAAAGTTTTTTTTTCTGGAAATAAATGCTTTATAAAGTTTTAGTTCTTAAATGTTCTTGTTGTTAGTCTTTCAAATTTCAAATGAATTTACAAAACAAATGTATCGCCTTATACGATAAATGAAAATGAATTTACAAAACAAATGGAATCACAAACAATCAAAAGAAGGGGCAGAAACACAAACTAGCGAAAATCCTACCTAAAAGATGAACATGTTGAAAAGAAAACTAGATAGGAGCTTATTGTAAAGAAGGTGTAGAGATTTTGAAGAAGGGGTGAAAAGGAAATGAAAGGATACACAGGATCGGAATAGTGAGAGGAAATCAAGAAAAGCAAAAGAAGCCCTCAGACAGCACTCTAGTGGTTACTGTCTCCCGTGAAACTGGAAACTGGGGAAAAAAATCATGCACAATATACACAACACTATAGTAATAATACAAAATAATGAAACCATCAATCAATAAATGCACAATCACCCACATGCAAAACTAACAAAAATAGATAATCAAGAAATAGATGTTTATTTGGGCTGAGCGGTAATCAACTCAACCACCTACACTAGTTGAGTGACGGAGGTGAAGTCGATCCCACACTCAGAGGGGTAGGGGGAAAATCCAAATGAAACAATAGGAAAGGGAGAGAAATAGATATTAATGAGAGGGGGAGGGACTATTGACTCCGAACGCCATGCCCCCTCCCCCCCCCCCCCCCCCCCCCCCCCCCCCCCCCCCTTGCTAAATCAAGCAGGAAGAGGTTGGAGCTATCAGTCCTGGGGAACGGGACAAAACAAACTCTGATACTCTAGGGGAAGGACAGCGACTCCTCAACGCCCTGCCCCCTTG
>JADBJO010014933.1:12500-15000 GCA_016801955.1 Conus betulinus
TCTACGAGGTAATACATTCAGGATTTATCTTCTTCAAAATCACGTGTCAAGCCCGATTATGTGTGCGTGTATGTGTGTGTGTGTGTGCGTGCGTGCGTGCGTGTGTGTATGTGTGTGTGTGTGTGTGTGTGTGTGTGTGTGTGTGTGTGTGTGTGTGTGTGTGTGTGTGAGAGAGAGAGCTATATCTCAAAGATCGAAACTGTGCTTTCTTAAATATTGATTTAAATCTCCCTGACTCAGATTTATTAAGTTACATTAGTTTATTTTTACTTGTATACGCTGATGACATTGTTGTTATTGCAGATTCTTTTTGTGGTTTACAGCATGCTCTTGATGTATTAAGCGAGTATTGTAGTACATGGAAGCTTAATGTTAATGTAGCAAAAACAAAGGGTGTAGTATTTAATGGACACAATAATCCTAGAAAAAAACTAAACTTCAGAAACCAGTCCATTGAAATAGTACACACTTTCAAATATTTAGGTATGATCTTTAGCAGAACAGGAATTTTTTTTTTTTTTAAATGTAAAAGAAGTATTTGTATGACCAAGCGCAATGTGCAATGTTTTCTTTATCAAAGACGGCAAGATTTCAAAATTTGCCTATAAACATTGTACTGGACTTATACCAGTCAATGGTACTGCCTGTGCTTTTATATGGCTGTGAAATTTGGGATATATAGTGACTTAAATCTGATGGAAAGCTTTCAGCTTCAAAGTTTTAAGCATCTTTTTCATGTAAATCGTTCTACTAAAACAGAACTGATCTATGGAGAACTAGGACTGTATCCTGTTTCAATTCAAGTTTATGCCCGAACGATGAAATTCTGGGCATCCTTACTTTCACCACAAACAAACAAATATTCATCTAGATTGTATCAAGTATTATCTGATTCATACAGAAATCAGGATTTTACATCTAGGTGGTTGATGTGTGTACGGAATATCCTAATAGAAACGGGATTCGACTGTGTGTGGGGGACACACACAGTTTTCATCTGTTCATAGTCTCTGTACGAATGTTTGTAATTCATTAGAAGATGGTTTACATGCATGGAACGATGCTTTAGAATCTAGTATAAGTGTTTATTTTATAGGAATTTTGAAACAGAGTTTTGCCATGAAAAATATATGGAATGTTGCCTGATGTTTTATATATACTCACTAATTCGGTTTTGCTGTGGTAATCATAAACTCATGATAGAAATTGGCAGACGATTTGGAATACCTCACGATGAACGATTCTGTCGGGACTGCGACCAGAATGACCTTGGCGATGAATTTCATTTTGTAATGAAATGCACCAAATATAACGATATTAGAAATGAGTTTATACCAAGAAAATTTACATGTATAAAGTCCGTATTTAACTATTGTCGTTTCCTCTGTGGTAGTAAAAAAAAAAAGTGTTGCGAAACTTAACGAGTTTTTTTTTTTAAATTAGTAAAGTTCTGTAATATTTTATCCATTGTGTTAATTATCGGGAAATGTTTTTGATGTTTGATGTCTTTCATTTACATTTGTTTGATTTGTTTTAAGTCCTCCATGCCCCAAAAGGGGTCACAGGATTAAATCTTTGAATCTGTGTGTGTGTGTGTGTGTGTGTGTGTGTGTGTGTGTGTGTGTGTGTGTGTGTGTGTGTGTGTGTGTGTGTGTGGAGCAATTTAGTAGTGGGAGAAACATGTGCAAGCTAACAATTCCTCCATGATTACATAAATTGGCAAAGATTCGAATGTGTGTGTGTGTGTGTGTGTGTGTGTGTGTGTGTGTGTGTGTGTGTGTGTGTTATAAGAATTTAGTAGTGGTGGGAGATAACATGTGCGAGCTAACAATTTCTCAATCATTACATTAATGACTTGGGAAAGATTCGAAGTGGAAAGCTTAAAGAATAGTGGGTGCGGGGGGGAGAGGTTATGGGGGCACTACCTTTACTGGCTCGACCGCAGACTGGAAGCAGTTGAGATGTGCAGGACTGGTCATAGACAGTGACATTGAATAGACTTCCCCGAAATCTTCTGCTACTGTCATGGACTTGTTGCCGTTGAAGACTTAGAAACTAAATTTGGTGACCGAATGGTAGATTTTCATAAATACCCCCCCCCCCCCCCCAATCTCCCCTCTCCTCTTTCTGTCCGTGTTAAGTTTTCAAGGAGGTGGAGATAAATTATTCCCCTCCATTCCCTCCCTCTCCTGCGCCTACTCTTTGATTAAACGTAGACTGGATGAAAATCATTACAAACTTGTGGATAACTGACGAAACGAAATTTCCAAACTTTCAGTGGAAATAAACACGATTCCTTCCTCGATTATTGTTGTGGAAATCAATACCGCAGTGTCTTCATCACCACCCCGTTTCTCCCATTTCCATTTCTAACCCCCACTCTCTTCGCCATGCGAAAAAGTAAAATAAAACCCATAGCACTGGACTTGGAACAAGTGGTCACACTCTGTTAATAGATCGTGCACTTTCCGGTCTTCATACTGTGCAATACAACACAGTA
>JADBJO010014933.1:20000-25000 GCA_016801955.1 Conus betulinus
TAAAGAATTCATTGATCTGAACTGTGAGGATCTTCTTAGAGATGGTATTTCACCTGAAAACAGTACCACGTGACACAGTCTCAGCCGTAACCGGACGACAAACGCAGTGACAAAATATTACTGAGCAAGGATGGCAAAACGCGACAGGGTAACAACGGACACAACGCTAATGAAAGAGTGATGGTCAGAAGACGGAAAGAAGAAGGCAGACAGACGAGTCGAATTATCTATTTACCAGACGGGTTAGAAAAAAAAACACATTTTGCATCTGTTTACATTTAGCTCGCCCCAAAACAACAAAAACCATACAAATTAGAAAGCGTAACAGAACATGATATAAAGGGACAGTTTATCACATTGTCTTCTTTCCTCAAGTGCACAAAGGCATGTACGTTTCAAGATATTACGAGAAAGAAAATTGCAGAGAGAGAGAGAGAGAGAGAGAGAGAGAGAGAGAGAGAGAGAGAGAGAGAGACGCCACAAAGGAAATTTGGAGAACGAAAAGACGACTTCATTAACAATAAGATAAAACAAACAATAACGAAGAAAACAAAAGACAATATTGAAAGAAATATATGGAGGAGAAAAAAACAACAACAACAAAAACAAAAACAAACTAGCGGCAACGATCACAGAAATTGAACGGGGGGATTTCTAATTTCGCCCCTCTGCGGTCGGAGACAAAGGGGAAAGCAACAAACACAGACAGCAACAAGAAGAGGGCGTGTATCAAGGCGATCACCTTGATTCAGTGTTTGAACACACACCCCCCAGCATCCCCCATCCCCCCCCCCCCCCCCCCCCCCCCCCCACGGCCGCCGCAGGCCTTCCACCAGACCTCCCTCCAACCTAAGGAAATCGCCAGAGGTGCGCATGTGCATGCGGTCTCAGCCCTGTTAGCTCGCACCACAAACCTGGACAATGGACACCAAACGCAGCAGAAAGAGAAAGGTTACCGCTCTGTTTCGCAATATGACGGGGGGTCAGCCGTACGCCTTCGCAGGCCAATCTCTGGAAACAAGTTTAAAGAAAAAGAAAGAAAGACAGACAGAAAGACAGAAAGAAAAAAAAAAAAAAAAAAAAAAAAAAAAAAAAAGAAGAAAAAAAAAATGAAATGGTAGGAAGAAAGCGGGAGGACCGAAGCCCGCTCCCCCACCCCACCCCCACCCCCAACACCCCAAGAACAGTTACTGGGCGTTTTGTGAACACAAGAGTTATCCGATCTTGCCGTCTGTCGCGCCCTCCTGCCGGAAGCGACGTTAACTCCGGCAGTGAAGCCGAGCTGCTGGGCGGCCCGGGCGATAATTGGGTGGGCGGGGTTTGGGAGGGGGGAGGGGGAGGGGGGGTAACCCCCCCGGTTCCCATTGTCGCCGCTAGTGGAGAGCGGTGGTCCGCGCTCGGTCTCCCCGATGATGAATTCATGAAGCGTCGCCGTTGGCTTGGAGCAGGATGGGAAGTGGGGGTAAGGTGGGGATGGGGGGTGGGAAGTTGACAGGGGACTCACAAAGACACAACGGAGGGGTGTCCCCCTGGTTTGTCGTGGTGGTCCGGACGACAAGAGTTTCTTTTCATCCGCCACCCCCCCCCCCCAGCTTCCCCATTCGTCCAGCAGTATGGTGCCCCCTTCATGCAATTTCCTGCGGCAGATATTGTCCCCCGTCGCCTACTCTCTTTTGTCATGTTGTTTTTTGTTCCGTGACACGAGTTGTTGTGGAGGAAAAGTGAAATTGGTGGCGGATCTGAACTATGAACCTGCAGGGCCGCGGATGTTGACCAAGAAATCAACCTTCTCCGCTCCTACGATGTCTTTAATGTTATCTTCAAGCTGAAGGCAAAGCGAAAGCGTCCTCAGTTTGACGTTCTGCGTTCTTGTCTTGCGTAGTTTAACGTGGTTTCTTCCTGATATGTGGACAGGCTAAGCTGTCACAATGATGACCGAGAGGTCTACACGATCTGTCTTCTTGACACGGTGATCAACTGTGTCACAGACTGGCAGCCTGGAGGTTTGTGGGTGGGATCCAGTTCCTTCCGAGGCATGCCAGGGTTGTGGGGTTGTTCGGCTACTGCCCACTCAAGGCTCCGGTGGAGTGTGCAAGAACCTGGAATGGGAAGTCTGGAACCATACAGGCTGAGGTCACCCCTTTGCACGGGCGCGTCTGTGAGAATTTGTTTTCCCTTGACCAGCATCGTCGGTTCCTCTCGGGTCTGCTTGATGCCAGGATTTGTCCTGGTGGAAAGCAGAGATCACAAACTGCCCTGTCGATAACGGACCTTCACAGCATTTCCTTTTTCATCCTCATCAATCATGTAATAAGAAAAAAAAATAACAACAACCATAATAATGAAAAAATGATATTGATAGTAATAATAATAATAATAATAGTAATGATAATAATAATGACAATAATCGTCTAGGTTTCTGTGGTCCTGCGCGCCCTCCTTTCACGAAGGCCACATTTTTTGATTCCTCCTCCACCCCCACAGCCATGCTGAGCTCACGTCAGCGTCTTCTGTGTGGCGGATTCACGTGGATCGTCGCTGACGGGAGCAGGACGCTACTCACCGCCTGGCCCTCAGGGGGGGTACCCATCCAATCTGCTTCCACGATTCAGCTATTACTGTCGTCAAGAGAGGGGGCCTGGTAGGACGTACCCTGCACATGTGAAATGGGAACAGGCACTAGCGACCATCAGCACACTGACTCAGCAGCGAGGCGGGCCTTCGTCGGCAGGCGGCCTTTTGACGACCTGATACGTTGATAGCTACCTGCCGAGTGTGGGCGCTGACACTCCGAATGGGAACGTCTGGGTGTGTGTAGGTCATGGCAGAATGGAAATCAGCAGCGGCGTGGGTGTCATGGCGCTGACAAACTATTTGATTTATACACAACACCCTACCCGCGATATCCACACCTCTCCTAACCCCTCCGCTCTTTTCCCCTCAAATAAATAAATTCAAACCACCATTTGGTGATTGAAATGTAAACTACAAAGAACACTTATAATCTAAAAAATACATTCCAAACTCCCAGTCCTCATTTCTGCCTAACATTTGTTTTTTTCTTACAAAAAAAATGAAAAAAGGATTTGTATCGCCTAACTCGTCTGAATTTATCATACTTACAGCAAAGAGGGAGAAAGTCTAAGCAGTTTTGTGTGCTCCCGTAAAAGAAAGTCTCCATGGGACAAAAAACGGCGCTGCTTGCGATGTTCGCTTCTACTGCGATGTTCGCTTCTACTTCTACTACCCCCTACTTATTGCTGCTACTTTGCTGCTAACACTACTGCAGCTGCTATCGACGTCATGTATAGAACGATTCCAAAACTAAAAAGAAAAATCTTAACAGTAAAGACATCAAAACCATCAATCAAAATGTGTTCCATGTTTGTTAAAACTTAAAAAAAAAACAACAACACCATAAACATTAAAAATGAAGGGAATCCTGTGAACAAAGAGGGGAATATCAAGGATATCAAAATACAGTCAATGATATCATTAGGCAGACAAGATTATTCATATCGATAACAACAACAAACACATGCGCACGCTACTTACTTCTCTCTCTCTCTCTCTCTCTCTCTCTCTCTCTCTCTCTCTGGCCAGCCCCGCTGCGTCACCCACAAGACAGCTTTTCAGTGTGAGAGATCACCCCGGTTTACAAGACTCTTGGGAGAGGACAAAACGGTTATCAGCAATATTAAAAAATCATGTTCGATCGTGTGAGTAAACAGAGCAAAGTACCTCCACAAACGTCATCAACACTTGGCCAAATCTGCCAGGCGTCCGCCTCCCCAACGTCTGCTCACGAACATGGCCAGCGTCACGGGAGGTAACTCTCATCAATGACAGGGTAGAGTTACCTCGCCATATGGCGCGAAAACGACGACCTGCAGCAAGAAGCGGGGCCTAAGCCGTTGGCGGCCCGGGACGATACGTTTGTGTAAGCGCGTCTTCGGGATGAAATGTGAGAGAAAAGTGACGTCAAATCAGTCGGCTCGGACGCAGGGCCGTGGTCTGTCCTACCTTCTGTTGCAGTGTCTTGGGTGGGTCAGTTTCCGAGACGGACTACCGGCCGATAGCCAAATCCTTGGGGTCATTTCACGGGCGTCGTCGTCTTTGTTGTTGCCTCTCTCTCTCTCTCTCTCTCTTCTCTCTCTCTCTCTCTCTCTCTCTCTCTCTGTGTTCAATACGTTTTCCCCGCCCGTTCTGTCAAATACCCCCACCCCAACCCATTGCCTCGCCCTCTCTCATGCCTCCACCCCCCCTCCCCACCACTCCTCCTTCCACCTCCCATTCTGTTTGCGCAATTTGGTCGACCGTGCTTTTCGTTGTGTGTTCATCCTTTGTAAAACCATTCATTAACACCCTCCTCCTTCTCCTTCTCCTCATAATCATCATTCGAGTAATGGCCACGAGCACATTGATGATCACCATAAAGCGCTTCTAAGGTGACACGGAAGCAGGAAAAAAAACAAAAACAAAAAAAAAAAAAACAATTAAGAACCTTGGGGCATACAGATACATACAAGTAAAACAAATCCATCAACAGAGGGCTATATACGATGCTTCTGATTTTTACGCTTTTTCGCAAGGAAGCAAGACCGCTCTGGGAACGTTGTGGTATAGGTAGAAATTGAAAGGAAGGCGGGGAGGGGGGGGGGGGGGGGGAGCGCGGGGGGGGGGGGGGGTAGGGGGGGGGGGAGAGAGAAAAGAAAAGAACAAAAGAAAAAGAAAAGGAAAAAGATGGAACATGTAATTACGCTAAGTGTGGAGAAAAGAACCACACAAACGGCCCGCTTGACTATGCTGGTGCCGTCTGTAGCTGCCTGGCAGATCTGCAACATCGTTGATTTGCAGCTGTGTCGAGGACTTCAGATATCACGATTGTGTTGTTGTTGTTGTTGCAAACAGCGCGTTCGAATCCCAGAGATAGTATTGGACAAGCGAAATACCTGTCCACCACTCCTCTCCTCCCTCCCCCCCCCCCCCCCCCCCCCCCC
>JADBJO010014933.1:35000-40000 GCA_016801955.1 Conus betulinus
TGTGTGTGTGTGTGTGTGTGTGTGTGTGTGTGTGTGTGTGTGTGTGTGTGTGCCAATATGCACATTGGAAATATGTGTATGTGCACGTATATGTATGTGTGTGGAAAACGTGCCCGCTTGCGTAATATGATTGACGCCAGCCTTGCGCATGCAAACTTTGCAGGCAGTACATGAATGGACGCATGTGTACAAATAGGCATGTTGGGGCTAGCCATTCATATCTTGAAAAAAGTACAAAGAACAATAATAATTAATAAAGAAAGGAGAAAGTACAGATTGTAATGAAATGAATGACACCGCCGGCAAGGAAAGCAAGAAGAGATGGAGGTGGTGGTAAACAAATAGATAAAAAGAAAAAACACACACACAAGTTCAATCATTTTCAATAGGAAGATTGCATTACATCACTCCATCGCATTTGACATAGTGGTCCCAGCACACACACACACACACACGCGCGCGCGCGCGCGTGCGCACGCACGCACGCAATCGCGCACGCGCGCGCGCACACACACACACACACATACACACACACACACGCGCGCGCGCGCGCACTCAAACGCACCATCAATTAAACATACTGAAACACTTAATCAGGAACGTTACAGCGCATTTTCCACAATATCTCCCAACCACTCCCAAACTGAACGCTTTTGAAAGTATCAAACTTAAGAAGAAAGTGGGAAATGGAAAAGAAAGTGGAGGCAAGAGCGGGAAGGTGGCGGGGGGGGGGGGGGGGGGGGGGGGAGTAGGGCAAAGGGTGGGGGTAGACTTCTATCCACCGACACCGGGACTCAGCGCAAAAGCCGCATACACAGCCAGGCCACCCAGAGGCCGGGGACAATTTTACTTACCCTGGGGCACCTCGTTGAGAGACTGTCGAAGCCCTCTCCCCTAAACCGCCTCCATCTTGGCCCAGCCTCGCACGGACCTCACGCGCTTTCTGCCCGATTGAGCCGGAACCGGAGGGCGCACCGACGGCGCATGCGCTTCCCGGCATTCAAGAGTCACGCGCCATGTTGCGTGGTCCGTGCAGTAATTTGAAGGTAGAGGGGGAGAAGGGTTGGGGGGTACGGGGAAAAAATGGGGACCAGGGCGTGAACTGTTTTGAACTCGGTCAGTCTGTCTGTCTGTTTGTAGGCTCCCCCCCCCTCCCACCCTGCCCTCCCCCCCGCCCCACTACTCTCTCTCTCTCTCTCTCTCTCTCTCTCTCTCTGGTGCGTGCGAGCGTGTGTGTGGATGGGTTTGAGTGGTGTTGAGTGTTGGGTGCTGGCTGTGTTACATCTATGACAGCTGATACGTTTCCTGTCCTACACATGAACTCAGGCATAGGCCTGCCTTTGGGCCATATAGAAGAAACCGGCGTTATATCGAAACACACACCGAACAATTCACAACACTGATACTTGTCATAAATAGACTGCAACATTAGTAAATAAGTAAAGATAGTGGCAAACAGACAATCAACGCTTCACGCAAGAACACACAAAATCACAGTGATGGTAATTTTTTTTTTTTTTGGCCACGAAAGGGGCAACGTGCCCCCTCCCAGAGCTGACTTTGCTATGGGCGCAGTTGGGAAGACTGGGACCACACAGTCGATTTTAACCCACTGAATGGATGGCGTCTCTGAGAGTACTGCTCAAATTTCCTGACCAGCACTGCAGTTTTTTTGCATCTCTCTCTCGGGCCTGGTTGACGCCGGGATATATCCCATGAAAGTAAGCATAGAGGACAGCCCTGTCATGCATGCAGTCTCAGACCGCGATGGAAATCTGAAATACCGACAGTAATCATCATCTTCATCATCCTCTCATTCTCATCGATCAGCATTTTTTAAAAAAAGTCAAATTCTGTGGCCCTTCATGCCATGCCCTTCATACCGTCGGGGTCACCGGTATCGGCAAATTCATGGGGGCTGTTGTTTGACGGACGTGGTGGCGCCCTCCGGAGGAGAGCTCACTCACGCCGGCTCCGCGGCTAAGCAATTATTGTCGTCAGTAGGGGGCTTAGTAGGTGGTGTCCTACGTATGTTGGATCAGAACAGGCGCCACTGAACACCACCGAAGTGACTCGGCAGCAGTGCAGTGTTTCCTCTGGTGGGTTGCCTCTTGGCGACTTGACATTGACTGCTCCCTGTGGATAGCCGGGCTGTGGCTGTGGACAGGGGGATTGGAACGAGCGGCATGAGTGCATCCACCACTGAGGTGACCTTTCAATTTGTCGGAATTTAGTTTTTATGAATATGCTTTACGCCTTAAAAGCTTTCGTTTTGAACGCCCGATGAATCTTTTTTTTTTTTTTTTTACTAAAGCGAAAATCTAAATCCGAAAACATATTTTTGGTAGTCATCCTACCTCTCTATTTTTGTTCCACATTTTTTTTTTTCTTTTTCTTCTCTTTTCGTGTCTTTCCTTTTCAAAGTGCAGCCACCATTCTCCTGTTTCCCCACTTTTTTTTTTTTTTTTTTTTTTTGCTTCACCAACTCTCATTCATCATGGAAATCTGTATGCTGTATTACCGATGGACATCCTCGTGTGAACTTTAATTCTTTGATATTTGATGTAAAGCATCTGCGTTCATTAATGTGCTGATGTTTGGTGAGAACGCTCCTTTTAGTTGAGTTACAGTAGGGCTTGTCGATTGTGACAGCTCTGATATAGGCCCCTGCAGCTGGCTGGGCTATGAACAATATGAACTGAACTGAACAACTGTTATCAGTTGCTACTGTATGTATTATATGCTGATCTGAGAAGAGATTGAAATCGCAGGGCACAGCAACACACACACACACACACACACACACACACACACACACACACACACACACACACACACACTCTCTCTCTCTCTCTCTCTTTCTCACACACACAGACACACACACACATACACACACACACCTCTCTCTCTCACTCTCTCTCTTTCTCACACACACACACACACACACACACACACACACACACACACACACACACACACACACACACACACACACACACATACAGACACACAACACACACACACACACACACACACACACACACACACACACACACACACACACACACATACACACACACACACACACATAGGCGCGCGCGCGTACGCTCGCGTTTGGCATTGACGTTTTAATTACAACCCTTTTTTCAGTTGTGCATAGTTTTTCTTTTCCTTTTTTTACAAATTCTTTCTTTCTTTTTTTTTTCTTACTTACTTTCTTTTTCATTGGCCTTGCATGGGTGCTTTTTTTTTTTTTTTCATTTTAAGAAGTGCCCGTAGTTGATTGTCAGAGCACTTGTCTGCGGAGCTCACGATGGTGAACTCAAATCATTCGTGGGGGCAGATTTCTATTTAATTATTTATTCCTTTATATGATAGTGTCTTTATTTATCTATTTATTAATGTACCTATTTGTTTATTCATTTTTTTGTAGCCCCCCCCCCCCCCCCAACCCCCACCCCCCCATCTCTGTCCATCAAGCAGTAAACGGGTACCAACCTGAGTTCTGGAACGTGCCAAGGTAGCGGCAGGAGAAAGGGGGGCGCTGCAGCTGTCTTCCATCATGTCGTGCCACAGATGTAGTAAGCTTCCGACACTTCTCTGCCGTTCGGCTCTTTGGCCGTGGGACTTTTTTGTTTGTTTGTTTGTTTGTGTTTTAAATCTTTTGGTGCGAAGCTGTTTTCGGTAGTTCCGTTGCTGGCCTTAGGAGTTAATTAAGACTATAAACAATATGATGTGATATGTATCACTACAGCGCCAGTTAAATGTTTGATTGATGGACTGATCTCATTCACTATTGACTGACTTGTTGTTAATGTCTGATTGATGGACTGATCTCATTTACTACTGACTGACTGACTTTGTAAAATTAGAACTTGCTGGCCTACGGTCCACCGAAGTTCAACTGATCAGTTAAAATAAAGCCACGAACAAACAATAAATCCATCATGATACCAATACATTGAAGAACCGTCGCAAACACACAATAACTGCAATATAATACAACCATGCCAAACGAATCTTTTATTTAACGGGTGTTAACTAATTTGTGATTTTAGACGAGCCATGTTAAAGTGCGCACTTCAAGCATAGACACACACGGCACACGTATGAAAGCTGGCATATACACGCAAGCTCGCACAAGCACACGCCCACACACATCATTGCTATTTTCCTTCCTCCCATCTCCATCCCTCCCATCTCCTCCTTTTTTCTCACTTTCTCACACCCCACCCCCAACCTAAACCCATCCTTTAAAAAACGTCCCTCCCTCTCTCTCCTCTCTCTCTCTCTCTCTGGAGTGGCTTCCCTTACTCGGTTATCGGCAAGCACATTGCAACAAAGGTCTGACCATTGCATTTTTTTTTCTTTCGCAGGATATCAAGTGAAATGCCAGTCATAGGAACCCCGACGCCTCTTGAATGTATGGTGAACTTTAATACAAGAACTGTCGTTATCGTCGTCCGAACAGAAGGCACGGGGCACAAACTGTCGTCCTGCTGCGTTTGAAACAGCCACTAACTCCACCCGACAACACCTCAAACACTCGCCAAGCCTTTCGTCGGAAATGTCCGTCACAGATTTCCAGGGACAGGAGGCTGGCCGAGGTTCACAGAACACGACAGCATGCAAATTCTTCGTCATCTCATCTCATTCAGGTTTGCTTCTCCCTGCTCTACCTAGTTTGTTTTTACAACACGGGAAATGACATTGGGAGTTGAGAGGTGTGCGCATCAGACAGATGTGGATCAACAGTGCGGTTCAGCACTGTCACTGTATGCAAAGTGACATAGGCTGTCAGTCAGTGAAAATGAGCGATGGCCGATATTTTAGAAATTGAACCAGAGGAATACAACACCACTGATAGGAAGATACCCATAAATGAATCATAGTCGGTTACTAAAGGGGAGCCCAACAACAGCCTGACTCTCAGTCCACCGGAGACTGATGCAAAAAGCGAAGACACGTGCAACGGCACAACAGATGTACATGAGTCAGCT
>JADBJO010014934.1:5000-7500 GCA_016801955.1 Conus betulinus
ATCGTTAGACAGGGTATCTCTCATCCAAGTAGCATGCTCCTTCTTGAGCGGTGTCAGACTGAAAGATCTTAGCTGATGTGCGGTTGCCTGTGCACACACATTCCATTACCTGCAAACATCATTTACTTACTTGATATTTAGTGTCTGTCTTTCATTCCCTGACGATGGAGAGTTCAGAAAGATGATCTGAAAGCTGATCGATGAGAATGAGGATGATTAAGATTAGATTTAGATGCACATAATCGAAAAGAATAAATAATATTGAAAACAAAAGTATCATTCCCAGTTCAAACTTTGAGCCGGTGTGTGTTCGTTGTTGTTATTTCTTTGTTGTAGTTGTCATTTCCTTTTCTCAAACGAAGACACAAGCATTTTATCACCAGATTACTATGTCGGATCTCCAACATTAACAATAGTCTAATAAAGCATTTTATTCGTTTTGAACATGTTTTTCTTAAATTTTTATCAGGCCCTAACAGGCCCTAGTAGGCATTTTTCCCAGAGTTGTCCATGGTTCCATCAGCATACATGGAAGGCAGGAACCAAACACTCAGGTTCCATCAATTTCACGGATACATCACGGCGAAAGCCGCTCAGATTTTGCAACCAAATACTGCAGGTGTCTGTGTCTCTGTGATTAGCATTGCGATATATTATGCAAAGAAGCATAATGCAAACCGCAGTGGTATAAAGTAGTCCCACAAGGAAGCTGCATAGCGTTATCTTCGGCCTATCCATCTTCGAGGATTATCACCTAGAAGCTTAAAAACCTGTGGAGTTTCATGCCACTCTTTGAAGGTGACCTCAGGTTTTTTTCCCCGCTGTGTGCATGCCTAAGGTAAGTTGAACTCATCTAGTAGCATCAGCAATTTCATGGAGACTGTTACTGACATGGTGGTGAGCTTCCCTCCCTAGAGGGACGCTTGCTCCCATTGGATATGTAGCCATTCATAACCATTGTCGTCAGGATGGGGACTCAGCAGGGAATGTATTGTACGCTATCTATCTATCTATCTATCTATCTATCTATCTATCTGTCTATCTATCTGTCTATCTGTCTATCTGTCTGTCTATCTATCTTAAGCAAGTTCTAACGACGGTGTCAAAGCTCAGACACATTTTCTGTACTAATAGGGCTACAATTAACATAGGTACATCTCTCTCTCTCTCTCTCTCTCTCTCTCTCTTTCTCTCTCTCTCTCTCTCTCTCTCTCTCTCTCTCTCTCTCTCTCTCTGGTAATTTCAATAAAATATCAAAGTGTCAAAGTGTCAAAATCTCTCTCTCTCTCTCTCTCTCTCTCTCTCTCTCTCTCTCTCTCTCTCTCTCTGGTAATTTCAATAAAATATCAAAGTGTCAAAGTGTCAAAATCTCTCTCTCTCTCTCTCTCTCTCTCTCTCTCTCTCTCTCTCTATCTCTCTCAGTCAGCATGGAGCTGCCGTGATTACGAGAAGACGTACTATACAGCCTCTACTAATAAGCGTTAATTGATGCAGACTTAGTGATTTCTGCGTCTCCATGTTGGACTGACTGATAGAGTGAGAACCACGCCAACCCAGTTTTCGTCCGTATGTGACCGTTCCGTGCCGATTTCATCGGTTTCATGTTGAAAAAGTGAAAAAGAAAGCTGGCCACACGTGCCGCCATGCTGTCCGATTGAGTTTGTGTGTGTGTGTGTGTGTGTGTGTGTGGCATGTCAAGATCTTGCTAGCAGGGCAAAGCGTGCTGCTGTATGTATTATGCAACATCTGTCTAGATCAGGAAATCAGTCTTTTCAGGTGTTTTGTAAATTGTTCGATTTTCACGTGCAGCCCATTGCACAGTATGGTGCTGAAGTGTGGGGGCTTGATAATGCGGCGCTACACTGTGAAACAGTTCATTTGTTCGCCGTGAAGAAACTCCTTGGAGTTTCATTACAGACACCTAATGATTTGGTATATGGCGAGACAAATAGATACCCAATTTGTTGAAACTGTATGATTAGATGCATTCACTACTGGCTAAAAACTTACACAAATGCAAGAGTCAAGGCTGCTTAGAAAAGCATATAAAATGTTGTATGATTTAGATGAAAGGGGTAGAGTAAAACTGGGTAACAAAGGTACACGTTACACTCTATGAGCTTGGGTTTGGGTATGTGTGGCTCAGTCAGGGTGTTGGGGACATGACTAGGTTTTTGACGTATGCTTCGGACAGGATTGACTGACTGCGGGTGGCAACTATGGAATGTTCATATTTAGGACTTATGCTTCGGACAGGATTGACTGACTGCGGGTGGCAACTATGGAATGCTCATATTTAGGACGTATGCTTCGGACAGGATTGACTGACTGCGGGGTGGCAAACTATGGAATGCTCATATTTAGGATAGTACCCGATTTGATTTGTATAGGCAATTCAAATCGCTTCACTATGTTGCAACCTATATAACAATGAACATGGGCAGACAGTCAAAGTATATCATGACCAGATTTGGATTTTTGGGGATATCTGATTCATCTC
>JADBJO010014934.1:12500-30000 GCA_016801955.1 Conus betulinus
TATCAGGCATCTTTTACGATCGTTTGTTCTGTATCATGCCGAGGAATAAAGACATGCCACTGCATACATGATGTGACAGAAAGCAGCATATGTACAGCACATACAGAAGTAATACCTCCCCCATCCTGTCTACATTCAGTTCCAACCACATCGTGGGGATGGGGGCAGACTGTGGACAGAAGAGGCTGGGAAAGTGACATAATGACACTGACTGTGTAGCGCGTGAAAGGTTCACAGCTCTCTCCTGCAGGCCAAACAAGCATTTTACCCAACTCCCCCCCTTGAGAGAGGAGAAAACTAATGAGGGAAAAAGCGGAATAAGCACAAAATGGCTTTTTTACATCCGGCCCTCAATAAAGGGAAATATATAGAAAACGCAATAACAACATCAGCAGCAAAAAAAACTAATCTAGAATAGAAGTAAACATGCATAAACGCTATAAATAGAAAGAGGAAATGGTTAACACAAAAGAACAGAAGACAATCAAATGCCTGGAAGAGAGAGAGAGAGAGAGAGAGAGAGAGAGAGAGAGAGAGAGAGAGAGAGAGAGAGAGACAGAGAGACAGAGAGAGAAAAAGGGGGGGTGGGAGGGGAGGAGTCATCATAAAGTTCATGAAAAAAAATGGTTATTGGAAGATAGATAAATATACAATAAACATTATCACAACACAAAATTATAACACATTTCTGGAAAAAGAAATAAGAAATAAAATCATTGAACAGGCACCCCATCCTGTAGGCAAAGACAAAAATTTACGCTTGACAAGCAGCACCTTTGAGACAATAGATGAGAGAGACCAGAGACAGAGAGAGAGAGAGAGAGAGAGAGAGAGAGAGAGAGAGAGAGAGAGAGAGAGAGAGAGAGAGAGAGAGAGAGAGAGAGAGAGAGAGAGAGACAGAGAGAGAGAGAGAGAGAGAGAAAAAGGGGGGGGGGGGAGGGGAGGAGTCATCATATAAAGTTCATCAAAAAAAAAATGGTTATTGGAAGATAGATAAATATATACAATAACATTACCACAACAACAAAAATTATAACACATTTCTGGAAAAAGAAATAAGAAATAAAATCATTGAACAGGCACCCCATCTTGTAGGCAAAGACAAAAATTTACACTTGACAAGCAGCACCTTTGAGACAAGAGATGAGAGAGACCAGTACAGAGAGAGAGAGAGAGAGAGAGAGAGGAGAGAGAGAGAGAGAGAGAGAGAGAGAGAGAGAGAGAGACAGACAGACAGACAGACAGAGACAGACAGACAGACAGACAGACAGAGAGAGTTTAAGGACATGAATTGGAAAATTCAGTCATTAGTTGGGTATGAAGTGCCCTTTTAAAGCTATATATGCTGGCATGAACATCAAGAGGGGGGGTGAAATGCGGTTCCATAAGAAGCCGCCAGAGTAGTGAAGACTGGTTTTAAACATATCTATTCTTGGACGGGGTATTACAATTTTATGAAAATGGCGATTTTCATTAAATCTAAATTTCTCTGTAATTGAAGGGGGAGCACGACCCGAAAAAGAATCTTAAACATGAAAAAAGCTTTATTGAATTTAAGCTTCAAGTTTAATGGTAAAATATCCAGATCTGTATAGTCAGAGTATGATAACGTAACCGATTTTAACAAAACTAATTTCAAGGAACGTCTATAAAGACTAAATAAAGGTTTGAGTATATGATTAACTAGCTGAATCCCAAATTGTAGATGCATAATTATATGGGATTCAATATAAGCGTGAAAAAATATTTTACGTGAATGGCAGTCTAGGAAATGCTTTTTATCTTGGACAGCTGGTATATCTTTTTCGAAACTATTTTGCATAAAGACCGTACATGTTCTGACCATGACAGATTGTTGTCTATAACTATTCCTAAGACTTTATGACAGACTGTTTCTTCGATAGTTATACCATTGATAGAAAGGGGTGCGGGTGCGCTCGTATAAGAAAGGTTTTGACGTTTTTGTCTTGTGGTTATGATCATATGTTTGGTTTTGACAGGGTTTAGACACATATGGTTTAATTCAGACCATTCGGTTAGCTGGTTAATACTTTGCTGTAATAACATAGATACTTTTTCTGCTTTGCGATCACATGCATGAAGTAGTAGTGTCATCGGCGAACATATCACAAAGCGCTGGGAAGAAACAGGGGGAGATCATTAATATATATTGAGAAAAGTATGGTCTAGGACGGAGCCTTGAGGAACACCATTTTTGAGAAAAAAAAAGATTGGCGTTCATGAATTGAGACAGTTTGTTTTCTGTCGCTTAAAAAACGAAGAGATGAGTTCTAGAGCATTATTGGATAAACGGATAAACGGTACAATTTTAACTTTTTTAGAAGCAGTGTGTGGTCAATTACATCAAAAGCTTTTGCAAAGTCAATAAAAAAGGACACCGGTCACCTTGTTTTCATTGATATTTGTAAGCCATTTGTCTACTAGGTTAGTCAGTGCAGTGTGGCAGGAGTGATGTTTCCTGAAACCAGACTGATTAGGGTGAAATAAGTTGTATTTGTCAAAATGGTTAAGAATGCATCTTCGTAGATGATCCTCTAAAGGTTTTGATACCACAGACAGGATGGAAATTGGTCTATAATTAGAAGGATCCGAGGTGTCACCTGATTTATAGATGGGTCTTACCCTAGCAATTTTGAAAGATTTAGGAAACTGGTTTTTAGATATACATAAATTGAAGATGTAGGCAGTGTGTTTCAGAAATAATTGGAGCTGCAAGTTTTAGGATTTTGCCATCAATACCGTCTAAGCCACGCACATGTTTCTTTTAGACTGATCAGGGCATATATACATCATGAACTGACATTAAGGGGATGTCTAAGTCTGAGGATATGGCTTTTGAATCACAGAAATCGTTTAATAATGTAAGAGTGTTTTCGGCAGATCTATCTGATTTTATTGTTGTCTTAGCTATATTACAAAAATGATCATTAAGTTTCTCGGGGACACAGGTCTTCATGAGATGTATTTTTACTGATGTTTTTGTTTGTCAGCTGATTGATAGCATTCCAAATTGTTCTGCTATTGGTATTAGAAGAAACAAGTTCTTGAAAGTACTTTTTCTTAGCTGCTCGTTTTACATAATTAACATGATTTCTTTGGTTTACAAATTCTTTCTTTGTTCCCGCAGACAAAAGGTGATCTCTTTGGTTCATAGCGTCCTGTACATCTTTTGATAGCCATGGTAACAGAGGGCTGTTTCTAACACGCTTGGTTTTGAAAGGTGCATGTTTATCATAAATATTTAAAAAAAATTGTGGTACCAAACTTCCCAGGCTTCATCTGGATTTGTAAATTGGTAGACTAGGAAAAGATGTGAATTACTCAAATCAAACAAAAATTTATTTTTATCAAAATTCCGTAAGCACCTGTATCTTATAAACGTGTGACCATTCTTCGGAATTTTACTCCTTTTTTCGACCAAGTGAAGCATACTGGGGAAATGATCACTACAACCATACAGCGGTGAACACACTTCAGTTATATTGCTTTTTGTCGTGGTGTAAATGTGATCAAGAAGAGTTTTGGATGTGGATGTTACCCTTGTAGGTTTGTCGATTAACTGAACAAGTTGAAAAGATTCATAACAATGAACCCATGTGTGTTATATTTGGTCAAATCAATGTTAAAATCGCCTAACAATATCAGCTCATCCGAAAGCAAGGAAATATCTTCTAACAACAGAGTGAAATTGTCAATCCAACTGACGTGTTCTGCTGGATTGCGGTATATGAAACCCAGTCGAACTGGCTCACATTTTTTTAAAATCAACTTGGATCCATACTGACTCGATGTTATGGTAATTACGAGGTTCAACACATTTAAACTTTATACTATGGTGAATGTACACTACCAAACCCGTCTCTTTGGGATGTTTAGCATCTTTGCGGATTATATTATATCCAGGAATGGAGATTTCAGAATCTAGAATGTGTTCAGTAAGACGTGATTCGGCAAAGCCAAAAATATGGAAATGCTTACCAGCATTTGCCAAAATATATGAAACATCAGATATTTTATTGATTAAGTGATTTATGTTAAGGAATCCCACTCTAAAACCATCTTTAGACGGCCAAGTTTTTCTAAAGTGTCAGGCATCCTTAAGATCGGCTAAAGCAGACGAAGAAAGGGGGCATACACGAAGTATTAACGTGGGGGGGCGGACGGAAGAAGGGTAAGTAGTGACTAATGAAGATGGGAGGGAGGGGGAAAAAGCCCTAAACAATCAAACAAAAAAAACCCAAACAAACAAACAAACAAGAAAATCCCGACGATCTACAGCAACACAAAAAAAAAAACAGTAAGGCAGATTAACAAAAAGTAATGCAAGCTTATGTCTATACAATAGAAGAAACTTTGGCCACAAGCACACAAGTAATGCTTGTTGTTTACAATACTAGTATCTTATACTTGAGTCGGTCTTACAAGATTAACGAGAAAGATATTATCATTTCCAAGATCCAGAAAACTGCGAGTGCGTTAACGTGCACATTACATTATACATTTTCATACGCACATAGTCAAACGTTCGCAAACCAAAAATATAAAGAGACATGCACACACATTTACAAACTATAAATGCGCTAACATGCAAAAAAACAATATGTATATTTTCATACGCACAGCACTCATTCACACACTAAAGCAAAGAAAGGCATGCACTCAAATTCACTTCCAAAAAAAAAAAAAAAAAAAACAAAAAACAAAAAAAAAAAAAACAAAAAAAAAACAAAAAACATAAGTATAAGCATACGGAAGTTAATAAAAGAAAATCATCGTTTATAAGAAGATGAGGATAGTAATGGATATCTTCGTGCGCATACGTACACGTGTACACAAACCTAGACAAACGCACGCACGTGCACGTGCAAAGCACACCCCCCCCCCCCCCCCTTCCCAATACATCCACACACACGTGCGCGCGCGTGCGTGCGCGCCTCGAAGAGAGACACAGGGCAAAAGAGAAGGGAGTGAGGTAGACAGATACTGAACTGGTGATAAATATGTAATGTCATTAATAAGGGGACAAGCCGCTTTGATTTCTCAGTAAATGGGAAGCCATCCTCAGCAAATGTCCTGCATAAGGATGGATTCTGTCTTCTGCTTGGTGTGGTGGGGTGACATAAAAATGTCCGTCGTTCTGTTGCCTCGATAATTAGAAGAGTTGATCAAACTACTGGGGGAGGATAGGGAGGTGATGGAAAGACATGGTTGCCTTGGTTGGGCGTAGAAATGTTATTAGCACTGTTTAATTGATATTTCAGGCCAGGATTATTTGAGGAGAGCTGTGGGCGAAATGAGGCCGCTATACTCCTGATAGGTTGTGGTCCAGACACTCCTACCTTGGAACCAGAGTTGGGTGCAAGCAGAGGATAATGTTCAGATGATGACAGGGGAGGGTAATCAGGTGGTGGCATTTGAAAATCAGCGTGTTCAGCAACGGTTTGGGCGCGTGGGTGGTAAGTGCGAATGTCATAGTTGCAGTTATTTTGTCCAGTATCTTTTAGATTGAAATAAGGAGGTCGACAGGGTGAATTTCCGCTTTATGAGAGGTCCTCCATAACAGTTTGATGTTTTCTGCTAGTCTGGCAGTACCTCTAGCATTCGGATGAGTAGAGTTACTGTAAAGACTTGTGTCAGAGGCAAACGTTTGAAAGTGGTCAATAAAAATGGCATGGTACTTTGCACAACTCTGTTTAAGGTTGCGGTTTGATGGGAGGATAGAATTATTGAAGGAATGTTTCCTTTTGCGGGCAGTAGGGAACTAAAACAAACACGTGCCATCGGAAATGTTTTGCGAAGTAGTTTAATGAGATCGCTCCACGTTTCGGTAGACACAGGACCTGAGGGGCATGAGTTTAAACCCACATGAATGATAATGTCGTTCAGGTGTGGGGTCACAGGTGTTGAAAGAAGCCAGGTTTGGAGGTCTTTGATAGACATGCCAGGGATACAGATTTTAAAAACACGTTCTTGTCGAGGGGCTAGTCTTTTTGGATTAACGTAACGTATTGTGGAATCGCCAATGAATAAGACTGTTGTTTTGTCAGGGATAGTCATTTGTGACAGCGTCTCCAAAGGGGTGGGTTTAGAATAAGAATTTGTTACATTTGAAGAACTGGAATTCTTTGAGATCGATTTCGAACCTGTTTCTGGTTTATTGTCAGCGTCAGATAGAACTGAAAATGCGTTGGACGTCTGAATGGAAAAATGAAGATTGTCTTTAAAACTGTCGGGCGACTCAGAGGGAAAGTCGGGAATTTCTTGGTTGACACTGGGTGGAACCGTGATACAGTCATTGGTTTGGGAAAGGGTTTCTGTCACCGTCGTACATTCTTTACTCTCTGTCATAGACACACTGTCTAACAGATGAACAGATGTGGGATCCGTCTGCGTGAATACGTGTGCTGACTCTTTATATCTTGGACTTGGACATACAGTCTGCGTGCAGACTGTCATACGCTGAGGTTGGATTGGTTTAATTTTTTTCAGCTCTGATTGTAAAGATCCTAACTGTGTTTTGATAGAATGGTTCTCTTTGTGTAGTTGGTTGTTTGCTGATTGTAAGGTTGTTACAAGATTTGAAAGATCTTCAATTTTTGATACAATGACATTGAATTTTTATCTGAAACATTTACACGTAATTCATTTTTAGTGGCTGTTTTAACATCTTCAAAAAAGGAAGTAATGTCAGTTTCTGTCATGCATTGTGCAGTCGACATTGAGTTGACAACTTGCTCTAAAGAAGTCACCCTTCTTTTCAACTCGGGAAAGGGACATGAAGGGAGATGTCACTTTATTCTTGCAAAGTGTACGTTTGCTTTTTTTGCCGCGTCCTTTTGCTGACAGGCGATGGCTTTTTTAGTGTTGTCTCATCGCTTGCACAACTGTCTGGAGCAACAGGGGGAGTAGAGGGGGAAGGAATAACATTGTCCTGCAACTGCGACTCGGTATCTGGTTCAAGGAGCAGCTGCGATGAAGGTGGAGAAGGTGCTTCACTGACCGGAGAACCAGAAACACCGGACATCAGTTTTAAGTCTAGAGGAGACTCTGTTAAAAGGACAGGCGCCGGAGCGGCGTTGATGAAAGTGACTGGCGTTTGAAGCAGCGAGTCAGACAATCTGTCATAATCCTTGTCCAGTAAAAAAGTGGAAATAAATGGGTCTAATATTTCACATTCATTTGTGTCCCATGTAGGACAGTCTAGACCCTGGCAGAGCAATGTACCCCCAGAGTTTGCGAAGTAGAGATTTATTGTGACAGATTTTGATGACTGAAAAAATATGCGAAAGACTGTTTTTGCGATGTTTGGTGATGGAGGCACGGAAATAACAGATGGCGACGGAGTAAGCAGGGAGTTGTCACGATTGTAGTCACACAAGTGTACTGTAATATCGGTACTGTCTATGGCAGAGTAGCGAAACAAAAGACATTCCTCCACACTGCAAGCTCATTAATACCACAAGAAAAAACCTTTTGGATAGTATCGAAGGTAGGTTGTAGTTTCTTCTCATCATTTTTAGTAGACTCAGGAGGAAAGAAAGTAGTCATAATTGTGAGAATAGACAATGAAACATTCTACACAAATCACACTCTCACTAATGCACTCACAGCTCTGGACCATTCATGTTTTAGTGTGATATGGGAGGCATGACGTATATCTACGAAACTGAATAGTAGAGCTTTATAAATGTAAGTTTATGGAAACACAAAAAACAGTCTCAATGCGCATAACACTGAGACACAAAACTCTCACCATGAAGGGGAGATTATCGTAATCCAGGAGGCAGCGTCGTGCAATGTACAACAAAACGCCAGATGCACTGTCAGTATACAGAGGATGACGGTAATCTTATGCAGAAAATCACTCAAAAACACGACACACTTCAAAAACACTGTCAATATGATGGAGAGAAGATATTAATCCAACAGAAAAAATCACTGATCTTATACACATCGCACATCAGAATCACAGTCAATGTTATTACAAGCGGGAATCGAACAGAGAAGTACTCCATACACAATAGTCATCAGAATCACAGTCGATATAAGGGGAGGAGATGGTAATCCTCAAACACAAACACGTGAGGCACAACACGCGTCTGAAGCACTGTTGATATGAAGGGGAGGAGACAGTAATCCTCGAGGGGAAAAATATCGCGAGGCACAGTACAACTCAGGTAACTCAGGATCACTGTCGATATAACGGCAAATAAGGTAATCCAACAGAAAGACATTTAAATACACATCACTCATCAGAATCATTGTCGATGAAAGTGAAGTAGACCGAAACCTCGAGAGAAAAAAGACAAACAAACAAACAAACCAAACAAAACCACTTCCAATACACGATATACAACAGAATCACTGTGGCTGTAGACGGGAAGAGACGGCGAGAGAAGAACACTCCCAATGCACAATAAACAACAGAATCACCGTCGATGAATTAAACAACACATTCACTGTTGATGTAAAGGAGAAGAGATGATAACCCTCAAGAGAAAAAAAATCTTCCACTACACAATAAACATCCGAATCACTGTTGATGAAAAGGGTGTAAAAGGGAAATGGTAATCCTCGAGACAAAAAAAAACCCACACACACTTCCACTACACAACAAACACCCGATCACTGTTGATGTAAAGGGGGAGGATGGTAGTCCTTGAGAGAAAAACACTCCCACTACACAAAAACACCCGATCACAGTGGATGTAAAGGGGAGGAGATGGTAGTCTTCGAAAGAAAAACACTCCCACTACACAACAAACACCCGATCACAGTGGATGTAAAGGGGAGGAGATGGTAGTCTTCGAAAGAAAAAAACAAACACCCCACTACACAACAAACACCCGATCACTGTTGATGTAAAGGGGAGGAGATGGTAGTCTTCGAGAGAAAAAACACTCCCAATACACAACAAACCCCCGATCACTGTTGATGTAAAGGGAGGAGATGGTAGTCTTCGAGAAAAAAAGCACTCCCAGTACACAAACAAACACCCGATCACTGTTGATGTAAGGGGAGGAGATGATGATCCTTGACAGACAAAAAACACTTCCTAAACACAATAAACCTCCGAATCACTGTCGATAATCCTGGATAAATTAATTTTATCCGGTGCACGGCATGCTAATGAACTGCTGACGGCTTGCGGGGATGATGGTCGACATCGCAACAGTAATGCTGCCCCATGGACGGCACTGCAGCAGAAGGTCTGGTAAGTAGTATGAAATAGAGTAGATGGACATCAACTGTAATACTATCCAATGTACAGCACACACAGAGAAGTATGTCTGTGTATAACGATCTGTGTATAACGATCACAGTGAGGTATGTCTGTGCATAACGATCACAGTGAAGCCAGCGGACCGGTCAGCAAAAGACGAGGTGACATAGAAGAAGACTGGATAGCTGAATCACGCAATTGAAGTTCACTTGTTCAGTTGTTGAGTTGTTCGTTACAAATTTTGCAAATTTTATATCCTCAGGTGCAGAATGATGTCTTCATTCAGAATAAAATTACTATTGAAACGAAATACACAAAAATAAGGGGCAATTAATCGAAACATTAAATATTAATGAGGAGCGACACACAAGGCGTCTTGCCGGTGCGTGAGTTCAGTTCGCCCTCCAAGAGAGAGAGAGAGAGAGCAAGAGAGAGAGAGAGAGAGAGAGAGAGAGAGATGATGGGAGAGAGAGAGAGAGAGACAGGAAGAGAGAGAGATTTGGAAAAGAAACACCCATGCACACACACACATGCGAGCGCACGCGCGCTCGCGCGGGGGGACACACACACACACACACACACACACACACACACACACACACACACACACACACGGAAGAACAAGAACAATATTCCTTTTGCCCCTTTCGGGGTATGGAGGAAGGGTGAGTTTAAAGCAATAACAGGAAAAGGAAAACAAACAACATAAATTGCTTGTCAATGCTGACATAGACCAACAATTCACAACATTTGAAATAATGTAATATACTTTGACATTAGAAGTATTTGTTTTCGATTATTAGAAGACACCCTGCGACACAGAAATATAGACAGATTTGGGGGAGAGAATTTTTTTTTGGCAACACACACACACACACACACGCACACGCACACACGAACACACACACAAAACGCGCGCGCGCGCGCACGCACGCACGCACGCACGCACGCACGCACGCGCACGCACGCACGCACGCACGCATGCACGCACTCACATGCATGCAAAAAGATTTCTGAATGTTTCTACTCTGTCTTTACTCTTCTGTAGTAAGCGTGTTATCTTCATTTGTTCACAAGTAACTTCACTACACGAATCTGCGACAGCCATATGAGGGAAGACAGTCCTAGCAGGCTGTGACTATTCCAAAGCGTATGTTACTACGCTATCTTCGATACAGTGACAAAGTCTCACTGTCTTTACGGCAGTCCTACAAAACACGTTCAACCCGTTAGCCAGTCGGTCTGATGGGGTCACATTACACGTCCTTATATTCATACTCAACGCCCAGCTTGCGCCAAACTGGATGAAGATAGACGATTGCTCGTTCATTTTCGTTGTCCTGAAAGTGGTGTATCTTGCCTGAAGAAGACCAAAGAGGTCGAAACGCGTCGTGTTTTGTCTTGTGATTCGTTTGTCCACGTTTTTTTTGGGGGCGGAGCTTTATCAAAATCTTTTCAAATCCACTTCAGGCAGGTCAATCCATGGAATTCTTCCAGATTCTTCAGCCTGTTTCTGTCTTGTATAACCTGTAAGAGGCTGACGTCAGTGGACTCTACTGGCCCCGGGTGTTGCCAAGGTGATCCCGGCCACCACTCCTCCCCACCTCCATCACCATCGTTCATAACAGACTGTTTTCTTTTTCGAACCCTGGCGGTCGGAACACCACAGAATTATGGACTGTGGTGTGTCTCTATCTGACGCCAAGAGCACAAACACAATCAGCCGTGTCTCCTGATGAGTCCGATCCAGCGGACGAAAGGCCTCGGAGCAGGCATAAAATATAGATCTGTCTTCGAGAGGGATTGCGATAGTTTCCTCATGCAGCTAGTGAAGGGTTTTCATATTTATGATATACATTTTCCCATTTATCTTCATTTTTTTTCTCAATTTAAAATCTTTGCCAAATCATTACTATAATGATGGAAGAATGTTAACCTGCACTTGTTTTCCCCCACTACTTAATTGTTCAGCATTATATTGTTTGGTCAATCAGTGGGTGATTGCATCTCTTACGAGATCCAAGGAAAGGTTGTTCTGCACAATTCTTAGCCGCTGACAATGCTTGGGTTATTGAACAGCAGAGCTGACCACTCAGACTGTTCCGTATCTTTTGATCTCCCTTGCATCCTTAAATGGATCCTCAAGCATAGGCTCAAAGATTGTCCTTACATTTTTTACTGTTTGCGTAATATTTTTAGTTTTCAACAACTTTTTTCCTCTCCACTTTCGTTTTGTTTAATTCTACTAACTTTCGCTGGCTGCTTTGGGGGTGCTGTTGATTCTTTTTCGAAACCCTTGGCGGTCGGAACACCACAGAATTATGGACTGTGGTGTGTCTCTATCTGACGCCAAGAGCACAGACACAATCAGCTGTGTCTCCCTGATGAGTCCGATCCAGCGGACGAAAGGCCTCGGAACAGGGACAGGCCTCGGATACAGGCGATAGATACAGATCTGTCTTCGAGAGGGATTGCGATAGTTTCCTCATGCAGCTAGTGAAGGGTTTTCATATTTATGATATACATTTTCCCATTTTTACTTCATTTTTTTTCTCTCAATTTTTAAATCTTTGCCAAATCATTACTATAATGATGGAAGAATTGTTAACCTGCACTTGTTTCACACACACACACACACGTACACACCACACACACACACAACACACACACACACACACACACACACACACACACACGCACGCACGCAACGCGCGCGCGCGCGCGCGCCGCGCAGAGAGAGAGAGAGAGAGAGAGAGAGAGAGAGAGAGAGGAGAGGTACCCATGTTGATTGTAACTACATCAGAACGGGGATCGTGTCATATTGTGTCATTACTGTCTCTCTCTCTCTCTATCTCTCTCTCTCTCTCTCTCTCTCTCTCTTCTCTCTACTCTCTCTCTCTCTCCCTCTCTCTCTCTCTCTCTCTCCCTCTTTCTCTTTCTGATTCGCGCAAGCGTGCACACATGTCCGCATACGTGTGTGTGTGTGTGTGTGTGTGTGGTGTGTGTGCGTGCGTGCGTGCGTGCGTGCGGTGCGTGCGTGCGTGCGTGCGTGCGTGCGTGCGTGCGTGCGTGCGTGCGTGTGTGTGTGTGTGTGTGTGTGTGTGTGTGTGTGGTGTGTGTGTGTGTGAGGGATGGGGGGGGGGGATGGAGGCGAAGGTTTCAAACACGAGAGGGCACTCTCGTACATAGATGGCCATGTGTGAGATGGTGGTGGAATAGAGCTATTACAGATGTGGCAAATGGCAAGAGAGAGAGAGAGAGAGAGAGAGAGGGAGAGGGAGGACGGAGAGAGAGAGGGAGAGAGAGAGAGGGAGGAAGAGAGAGAGAGAGAGAGAGAGGGAGGGAGAGAGAGAGGGAGAGAGAGAGAGAGAGAGAGAGCGAGGGGAGAAGACAGAGAGAGAGAGAGAGCCGTGTTGATGTATCATATTGTGGCACGATCTCTCTCTCTCTCTCTCTCTCTCTCTCTCTCTCGCTCTCTCTCTCTCTCTTTCTCTCTCTGAATCGCGCGTTCGTGCACACGGGCGCGCATGTATATGTTAGCGTGTGTGTGTGGGGGGGGGGGGGGGGGGGGGGGGGGGGGGAGTGGTGCAATTGCACACACGCGCAGGCAGCGGAGAGTACATATTTGGTCCTGTGTGAGACAGTGGTGGAATAGAACAATTCCAAAGCTGAAAGGGCGGTGGGGGGTGGGGGCGAGGGGGGGAGGGGGGGGGCTAGAGGAGTGTGTGTTACAATAACAGGAGGAGGCTCTGCTGTGTTGATTTCTACCAGGGTCAGCAATCCAATCCTGTGATGTTTTACCGCCCAGTTGACCATGGAGGCGGACAGGGACCTTCCGAAATGTGATTCACATCCCAGCACGTTTAAAACAAAACCTTGAAACTGATGACAACACATTAGCCATTCTCTGAGGATCAAAGCCAGCCCAGAGATATGTTTACAGTGTGGCAGTGGAGTAAACCGTCGGTTAATTAGAGAGTCAGTGCTTCATCGCTCTTCCCTCAAACCCCACTGCACACGTCATTCAGGACACAGACTGATTGGATCTGACAACATCTGATCACTCTTCCACTTTCCCTTGGGCATTGTAGAAAGTTTTGGCACAACTAGGTAGATTATGTGGGAATTGCCAAGCTATTAACTAACGAACAGGCGAACAAAGTTCTTTTATCACCAGCGACTTATTAGCATGTGCGTGCGTGCGTGCGTGCGTGCGTGCGTGCGTGTGTGTGTGTGTGTGTGTGTGTGTGTGTGTGTGTGTGTGTGTGTGTGTGTGTGTGTGTGTGTGTGTGTGTGTGCGTGCGTGCGTGCATAAATGCTTGCATGTTTTGCATGTGTGCTAGCATGCATGCATGCGAGTGTGTATGTGTATGTATGCATATGTGTTATATGTGTATGCGCGCTTGTGTGTATGTGTGTGTGTGTGCGTGCGTGCGCGCGCGCTGTCGCATTTATGTATGTGTACCCGCGCCTGTGCGCGTGCGCGCGCGCGCGCGCGCGCGCGCGTCTGTGTGTGTGTGTGTGTGTGCGCGCGCGCGCGCGCGCGGGCGTGTGGTGTGTGTGTGTGTGTGTGTGTGTGTGGTGTGTGTGTGTGTGTGTGTGTGTGCGTGCGTGTGCATGCGTGCGTGTGTGTGTGTGTGTGCGTGCGTGCGTGCGTGCGTGTGTGTGTGTGTGTGTGTGTGTGTGTGTGTGTGTGTGTGTGTGTGCGTGCGTGTGTGTGTGTGTGTGTGTGAGTGTGTGTGTGTGTGTGTGTGTGTGTGTGTGTGTGTGTGTGTGTGTGTGTGTGTGTGTGTGTGTGTGTGTGTGTGTGTGTGTGTGTGTGTGTGTGTGTTGTGGCACAATGGCATTTTGCGAGAGAGGCGTTATGACCCTTGACGTCTGAAAAGAATACGCTGTGTGGGCCTGCACTCAATGTCAGTCAATAAGCACAAGCTTCCAAGCGAAATGTAGAAGTGCTCTCGACTGGTTGGTCCTGCTGTGAAGTGCTGTCGACTGGTTGGTCATGCTGTGAGGTGCCCTCGACTGGTTGGTCATGCTGTGAAGTGCTGTCGACTGGTTGGTCATGTTGTGAGGTGCCCTCGACTGGTTGGTCATGCTGTGAAGTGCTCTCGACTGCTGTGAAGGACAGCACTTTCACTGGATCCCTCTGGCACGTTCAGATGTTTTCTTTTCTGTTTCGATGCTGTGAACAGACCAAGTGATGATGAGGACAGACCTTAGGGGGAAGTCCTCTTAACTGTGGGATAGACTGCAACCCGAGATCCTCTTCAGAGGGCACGTAAACATATGACGAAAACTTGACAGTGCTCCGGGTGTTTCGGGTGTATGTATTTATTTCTGGGCACATTTCGCAATGACAGGCTTTATCAATACCAATGTTTTCTAACATCGTTTCTGATTTCAAGCTTGCCTACCTTTCTTTGCCTACCTTTCTGATTTCAAGCTTGCCTACCTTTCTTTCCTCATCCATAAACCATGGATATGACGTCAGTAAATGTCTGTAGAGCTAACTTCCTTTTGCTTTTCGTTTGTGTGCTTTTTTTTTTTTCTCCACAGAACACTTTTAATGCTAGATCAACTTTGGCATAATCGATGTAATTCATGGGGGTCTGTCTCCCAAGTGGTGTTGGCAGAAAACGTGTTCTGTTTTCTCATTTTCTAAAAAAGGATTCAATACTCCCCCGCCAGTCACAGCATCAGTCGTGGGGTCAGTAAACGCGTATACCATATGTGTTACCCCTCACTTTTCTTCTCCACATCTGTTTATAAACACAGATCCATTAGACCAGAGAAAACTCCTAAGGCCGTTGACAAGTTACTACGCGCACGTAAAGTGAACTGAAACATACAAGGATTCTTTAAAAAAAAAAAAAAAGTATGAAACAAAAAAGCTAACCATTTCCTTATTCAGTCGCAAGAAAATTCTATACTTTGAGTTGAAACATGTGTGCGTATGTGTGTGTGCGTGCGTGCGTGCGTGCGTGTGTGTGTGTGTGTGTGTGTGTGTGTGTGTGTGTGTGTGTGTGTGTGTGTGTGTGTGTGTGTGTGTGTGTGTGTGTGTGTGTGTGTGTGTGTGTGTGTGTGTGTGTGTGTGTGCGCGCGCGCGCGCGCGTGCATGTACTTCCAAACGTACCCACGCAATCACGAACACACACACCGAACGCGCGAGCGCGTGTGCACGCTCGCACAAAGACACACACACACACACACACACACACACACACACACACACACACACACACACACACACACACACACACACACACACACACACACACACACACATGTATTTTTTTTTTTCTTTTATGTGATAGAGAAAAAATGGTATAACAACCCTTACAATCGAAAATGGCTTCAGGACGTGAGGAATACTGGACTCGTCAAAGAAATGTAGATACCTACCCACAAGAGAAAGTCAACTCACCGTTCTACACCACTTCAGCCCTCAAACCTGCCTGCGAGAGCACAATAGCAGATGGATCGGTTTGCTCACGGAGACTGACAGAATGATTTGTTCTCTGTGACCCTGTGTACATGGACGATCGGGAGGGCAATGACTGACCACTGTAGATAGTGCCGGAAACAATGTCCACTCTGTCTCTCCATGGACAAGCAGAATAATGAGTTGAGAACAACCAGGGAAATACAGGAACAAAACATGCTTGCACATACAAATTCATAGACGTGTAGCACGGCATTGAACGTTTACTGTTATTATTGTTATCATCAGTATTATTTATAATCTTTATTTTTATCATCATCATCATCATCATCATCATCAATCATCATCATCATCATCATCGTTGTTGTGGTTGTTATTACCATTATTATCATAATCATTGTTATCATATATCATAATCATTGTTATCATCATCATCATCATTATAGGAGCAGCATTAGCATCATTGTTATTATCGTCAGCATCATCATCATTATTATCATTATCATTATTATTATAATATTGTCATAAGTAGTAGTAGTAGTAGTAGTAGTAGTAGTAGTAGTAGTAGTAGTATCATTATCAGCAGCAGCAGCAGCAGCAGCAGCAGCAGCAGCAGCAGCAGCAGCAGCAGCAACATAGCCATCATAATCATCATTATCATTATTAACATCATCGTCATCATCATCATCAGCAGCAGCAGCAGCAGCAGCAGCAGCAGCAGCAGCAGCAGCAGCAGAATCATCATCACCATCATCGTCGTCATCATCATCATCATCATCATCATCATCATCATCATCATCATCATTCCCGATCATGTTCAGAATCTCATGACGGTAGGGTTGTTGTAGTGAATGCATGGGTGGTCCTGTCCTCAGTCTCGTGCAGCAGAAAGGAGGCGGTCTGCAAATCAAACATAAATCACATTGGCATCTGAACAATGATCATCGGTGAATTCTATATTGTTGCTTTTCAATCGTCATGCCCTAACAGAAAATAATCAGCAAATAGACAAATAAAGCAAAATAAACAAATAAATACAAGATGAATAACGAATGAATAAATACATGAATGAATGAATGAATGAATTAATTAATTGATTAAGCAGATAAATAAATACATAAATGAACAAATGACTATGAATGAATAGATGGATGAACGGATGAATGAATAAATGAATGAACGGATTGATTGATTTATTGAAAGAATATGAAAAAGAACATATTGCGATCCCTTCTTTTCAGAGTCACCAGACCCACCGGTTAAAATATACATTCTACTCATTCATGCCCCGCCGTTATGCTTGACACCAGTTCTTCCGGTAAGGTGGCAGAACAACACATGTGATATAAAAACTTGAAGAAAGGTTAAGTGGGAAGGTACGAAATGTGCTGAGTGGGCTGACCACAGAGTCGGCGAGGCTGGCAGAATGATTTATTGACAATGATCTCGACACACGGACGAGGGCAATGACTGACTGCTGCCTTCCATTACACTCTCCCATGGGGCAGAAAGGAAACGGTTTGATTGAAGGGTTGGTCAGTGGGTGAACACATACAACAGAGGAAGACAGACGTGGACAAACCCAGACAGGCTAGACAGATGGGCAAAGGCAATCATGAAGACAGGCTGACAGATGGACAAAGAAAATCATAAAGACAGGCTGACAAACAAGTCAAGAGACAAATACGTGAATAAATAGAAAATTTGGACTGTATGGTATGTAATTCCTGTCAGAGAATAAGAAGTTACCAATACAACATTCGTTTTATTCATCGGTCATTGTTTTACGACCATAAGCAGTGCGGATGCATAGG
>JADBJO010014934.1:37500-40000 GCA_016801955.1 Conus betulinus
TTGGGTGTCTCTGTGTCTCTCTCTCTCTCTCTCTCTCTCTCTCTGTCTCTGAGTGTCTCTCCTCTCTGTGTGTCTCTCTGCGTGCGCGCGCGCGTGCGTGCGTGCGTGCATGCGTGCGTGCGTGTGTGTGTGTGTGTGTGTGTGTGTGTGTGTGTGTGTGTGTGTGTGTGTGGTGTGATAATAAAAGAATGGAAGGCCCTCTTGTCTTGATTTCTGTGAAGATCAACACAAAGCCATCGGCAAGCAACATTTAGATCCCAGCTCCCATTGAGAAAAGCAGGAACTTTACCAGGCTGTTTACCATCGCCCAAAACTTGCCAAAAAACAAAATCTTCAAAATAGTGGCGACACATTGCCATTCTCTAAGGATCAAAGCCAGTCAAGAGTTATGTTTACGGTACGGCAATGGAATAAACAGCCGCCAATTGCTTAGGGAGTCTCTATTTTGTCCCACAGGCACGCGTGATTCTATGGATAACATGTTTTGATCAGAAACATCTACAATGGCGTTTCGCGCTTTCTTTGGAAACTTTCCCCAAAGTTCAGAGACAGCAATTGAAGGCATCTCAGTTTGTTGTTGTCTTTGTTGTTTCTGGTCTATCTGTTTTTGTTCTTTCCTGAAAGAGAGAGGGAGAGAGAGAGAGAGAGAGACCAGAGAGGGGGAGAGAGAGAGAGAGAGAGAGAAGAGATTATTCTTTAGTGCGCTGAAGCCGCGAAGTATAGAGTGTAAGGTATGGAAAACTAGCAATCAGACTTCCTAACACACGCGCTCATCAGTATGTGCATATAACAAGGATCAAATCATACTCACCTGCAGTATCTTCTCTAAGATGCTCCGCCAATGAGATTTTTAAAAAAAAAGTCATGTCGTGGATTTTTGTTTCCTGAGCGAAAAACAATCTTCTCACAAGTTACTTTGACCACCTATGTTTTCCAAAATTGTTACAGGCTCCGAAAGGTATCTGACAGTGTCTGTCTGTGAGGTTCTTTCTTTCCTTGTACCTATAATATGGGAACTACCAAGAGGCGTGTGTGACCTTGTTTCTGTCACTCAAATGGCATAACCTCAGGGCCGCTCAATCCGATCCCCATCCCAAGGCATGCATACCACCAGGGTTTGTCCCTGCCACAGCTCCACCGGCAATGGAATCCACGAGGGGGCAAGTCAATCTCTGGTCACGAGGAGACCCGTTACAGGAGACGCTGGCACTGCTGCCGAGTAACTTCGGTGGTGTTCCACACCTGTTCTGATCCAACATATATAGGACATCACCTGCTAAAGCTACCCACACCCCACCACACCTCTCTACCATAGTTGACAGCAACTGATAAGTCGTGTGTAACCAGTAAAAGTCAACGTGCCCATGGAGAGGGCGCCAGAGGTGCGCCAACGTCACGCGCAGCTTGCTGATATCGGCGACCTCCGCACGAATTCATCCAGGCTTAGACATGGAAACGAATTCAAACTGAAGTCACCATGACAGCAGGGCAGAGAAGGCCTCAGAATTGAAACACTCTGTCTGCCTGCTATTGGGGATGATGGAGATGGTGTGATGAGTTCCCTTTGTGGTGTGAGACGGCATGACAGGTGTGTATTCCATTCTACGGTTTCATAACCATATTCCGACATCAGCCAGGCACCATGAGAGATACAGATACACAAGCAGCGTTGGTCAGGAAACGCAAAGCAAACTCTCAAATACACATCGACAGTGTGATTTCAAGTCTTTACCACTGAGCCCTGGCAAAATCAACTTTAGATAGAAGTGCAGTCCAGGGGGCGGAAAATTCACAACACGAATAAATCTGGCGCTGATAGGGATTGAACCCTTGCCCTCCCAGCCCGAACCCACAACACTAACCACAATGGCTACGGCCTTCTGGTATGTTAATAATTGACCATTTTTGTAATAGGATGAAGAGCAGACACGTCCCAGGGATGTTCAATGTTATTATTGAAGGCCAGTACCCCTGGTCATTTATGAAAACTTACCAAGAGGGATCATATAGAAAGGGCAGGAGCTGTGCCATATTAATGTCTTGATTTCAAGATATCACTTCATCGTGAAGGGACCCACAACATTCTGTGTTGACTCGGAGTCGGAGCTTTTTAAGATATCTGCTCATCAAATTTGCACAGAATATCCAGAAATATTATTGAAATAAGTCCTTTACTGAAAGGCTTTAACTTTGAACGGACATGACAATCAACTCCTCCGTTTTCATTTGGATCTACAAAAGCAAACGGCTGTTCAGGAAGCACCTGATATGATATTCAATTCATCTCTCTGTTTACAGCAAGAATACCCATAGTTATAGATCGATATGCCTAGAAGGCAGATCCAGAGAGCAAAAGAGATCAGATGAACATCCACACAACTTTTAAAAGTATCAAAGCAGCACTCACACATCACCAGAACACACACACACACAACACACACGCGCGCGCGCGCGCGCGGCGCACACACACACACACACACTCACACACGCACACACACAC
>JADBJO010014935.1:0-32500 GCA_016801955.1 Conus betulinus
GAACCAGTGTGTGAAAGTGGTGTGAAACAGTGACCATCCCATGTTGTGTGGTCCACTTGTGAACCAGTGTGTGAAAGAGTGCTGACAGTCCCCATGGTGTGTGGTCCAGTAGTGAACCAGTGTGTGAAAGAGTGCTGACAGTCACCCTGGTGTGTGGTCCAGTAGTGAACCAGTGTGTGAAAGAGTGCTGACAGTCCCCATGGTGTGTGGTCCAATTGTGAACCAGTGTGTGAAAGAGTACTGACAGTCCCCATGGTGTGTGGTCCAGTAGTGAACCAGTGTGTGAAAGAGTACTGACAGTCCCCATGGTGTGTGGTCCAATTGTGAACCAGTGTGTGAAAGAGTGCTGACAGTCGCCCTGGTGTGTGGTCCAGTTGTGAACCAGTGTGTCAAAGAGTGCTGACAGATCACTGGATGTATGGTCAGATTGTGAACCACTGTATGAAAGAGTGATGTCATTCAGTGTATGGTCAGATTATAACTTGGTGTATGAAAGAGTGCTAACAGCTCAGTAGGTGTGCAGTCAGATTGTGAACCAGTGTGTAAAGTGCTAACAGCTCAGTGGGTGTGTGGTCAGATTGTGAACCAATGTGTGTAAGTGCTAACAGCCCATTGGGTGTGTGGTCAGATTGTGAACCAGTGTGTTAAAGTGCTAACAGCTCAGTTGGTGTGCAGTCAGTTTGTGAACCAGTCTGTTGAAGTGCTAACAGCCTGTTGGGAGTGTGGTCAGTTTGTGAACCAGTGTGTTAAGTGCTAACAGCCCAGTGGGTGTGTGTGGTCAGATTGTGAACCAGTGTGTTAAAGTGCTAACAGCCCAGTGGGTGTGTGGTCAGTTTGTGAACCAGTGTGTTAAGTGCGAACAGCCCAGTGGGTGTGTGGTCAGATTGTGAACCAGTGTGTTAAAGTGCTAACTGTCCAGTGGGTGTGTGGTCAGATTGTGAACCAGTGTGTTAAGTGCTAACAGCCCAGTGGGCTGTTCGGTCAGATTATGAACCAGTGTGTTAAAGTGCTAACAGTCCAGTGGGTGTGCGGTCAGATTGTGAACCAGTGTGTTAAAGTGCTAACAGCCCAGTGGGTGTGTGGTCAGATTTTGTGTGAGTGTGTGGTCAGATTGTGAACCAGTGTGTTAAAGTGCTAACAGTCTAGTGGGGTGTGTGGTCAGATTGTGAACCAGTGTGTTAAAGTGCTAACAGCCCAGTGGGTGTGTGGTCAGATTGTGAACCAGTGTGTTAAAGTGCTAACAGCCCAGTGGGTGTGTGGTCAGATTGTGAACCTGTGTGTTAAAGTGCTAACAGCCCAGTGGGTGTGTGGTCAGATTGTGAACCAGTATGTTAAAGTGCTAACAGCCCAGTGGGTGTGTGGTCAGATTGTGAACCAGTGTGTAAAGTGCTAACAGCCCAGTGGGTGTGTGGTCAGATTGTGAACCAGTTTGTTAAAGTGCTAACAGCCCAGTGGGTGTGCAGTCAGATTGTGAACCAGTGTGTTAAAGTGCTAACAGCCCAGTGGGTGTGCGGTCAGATTGTGAACCAGTGTGTTAAAGTTCTAACAGCCCAGTGGGTTTGTGGTCAGATTGTGAACCTGTGTGTTAAAGTGCTAACAGCCCAGTGGGTATGTGGTCAGATTGTGAACCCAGCCAAGGTAAAAGAGAAAGTGGTGGAGCAGCTGAAGACGCAGATTGTGGACCTGGAACGCTCATTGATTTCTTGCAAGGTGAATACACTACATGATTGCAACTGTCGAATTTCTAGGGCAAAGTTACAAGAAAAAATAGTAAAAAATGACAGTGTCCTAGGCCCAAGGCAAAAGAGGGACAAGGCATGCAGCTTGAAAGATTAAATGGAATCATGGAATATTTGTTTCTGAAATGGTCTTCCATTGATAAAAAGTGCCATAGATATGCAGATTTCCTTGCTAGAGGATGTCCACAAAGTCTTAAAGACTTCTGTCAATGGAAGTAAATTCCATAGAAACTTGTCAATGGACATTTGAGACTTAATACAGAAAAAGTTGTAGATAAATGAGGTTCAAAAGGGCAAATCGTAGGAAACTTTTTTTAAGGCATTAATGTCAAACAACTCGAGCCTGAATCAGTGGATTAGAGACTGGCCCAAAGAAAGAAAGGTCTGGTTTGTTTTTAACATGTCTGCCTCTTTCACCTTGGTGAATCATTTCTCAGCTGAAATTTCATCCTTGCTGTTCCCCATGATACAGTCTGCTCTTATGTTCAAATTTGGGATGTTAAAGTCAGACAAATGAAGAGCAGAATTGAGCAGTTTGTCCATGAGACAGGCTGCTGATAACATGCTGAGATGGAAAGAGAAGTCCTGGGGGGTATATTGCATCCGCAATGAAGACAGTGAAACTAGGACCAGATGCTGGTTTTTAACATCTCCCTACATTCCAAACTTTGAAAGCTTTGTTGCCTTGTGTTTGGGGCTTTTTATGTCATAAAATGCTGTGTTGGGTTTTCGGTTAACACATTTTGCTAGTAGTATGTGTTGTTAAATACCTGTTTGAGTGATGGGTTACTCATCGTAAAACTTTTCTTTGGTAACTGTCAAAAATCCTCTGTTTTTTTTTCTGCCTGAGTTCAGCATCATGGGTCAAAAGTTAGTATTACATAATGTGAATAATTTAAGGTTATCAGGAAAACAGTGTAGTAAATGCATATGTGACCCATTTACATGTTATTTACAGGGTAATATAGATATATTCAACTTGGCTTTATAACAAGCATTGAATGTAAGCACAAGCAAACCACTAAGGCATGTATTTTTTTTTTTTTTTTTACTGGTGGCACATTGAGTTTGCCATGTTATGTTATTCTAAAGCAAGAAGCATGCAATATTCTTTATATGAATGTAAGTTATAATAACGATTTTTAAGCATTGCTAACTTCTAATGTGCATGTTGATACAGCAATTGGTGTGTGTGTGTGTGTGTGTGTGTGTGTGTGTGTGTGTGTGTGTGTGTGTGTGTGTGTGTGTGTGTGTGTGTGTGTGTGTTTCAGTTACACTGACTTGATGTAACTCTTAGCTTTGCTAATCTCATGCTCCATATGTGCTATATGCAGCTACACACAGTTCAGTTTGGGCTTTAGCATCAGCAATGAACAGGATTCTGCTTTTTGTTGGGTTGTCATGAGGTCACCTTACAGTGGAAATGCTGCACTGCCAGTGGGTCACTTCAGCTGGTGGTTATCATTCATTGTGTGTACAGTGCTTGGGGCATGACAGCAGTCATGTTTTGGTGGTAGAGCTAGCCCGAGCGTAGCTGTCTGTATGAATGAAGTGCCAGTGAGAACTGTGGCACAGCTCATCCCTGTCATGGAAGTGAGAGAGAGAGAGAGAGGCAGTCAGGAATGGCTGTAACATGGGAGTCAGATGATCTTTGTACTAATTAGTGAGGACAGCAACAACGCCCCTAGGAGGTCCAGTCTGATTTGCCAGCAAAGCATCTCCCACATTGACAGGCCGACACCAGCAGGATTTGGGATCTTTTAAATAAGGCACATTCGTGGTGGGAATGAGACTGAACTGTTGGCTACCAGTTTTGCCTTTTAAGTGTGCAGAACACTGGTCTGTGAGGGGGAGCTGATTGGAACCAAAAACACAGTTATAGTTTAGGCTTTCCATGGATTTTAATTCACAGTTTCCTGGTGGTTTAGGTGTAACCATGGTGGCTTTTAGATAAAACATTTTGTCACTACTGTGTGATGTTGCACGTGCATAAAACATATTAATGCATAGTCAAGAAACAAAAGATATGTGTGACCATAGGTACACACGCTAACACTCTGTGTATGTGCGAGCATTTGCATGGACACATGTGCATGCTGATATGTAGACTCATACACACACATACACTCTCACACACACACACACACACACGCACACACACACACACACACACACACACACACTCTTAGTACACACGCACGTGCACACACACACACACACACACACACACACACACACACACACACACACACACACACACCCCACACACACACACACATATGCACACATATATGCACAAACATGCACACTTAGTTCATACATACACAGACATGTGTGGGTGAGGTCCAAGATCTCCAGATGTCAAAGAATAGCACCTGTTCTGTTGTGCAAAGGGGAAGCCAACAGCCCAGGTCCATTAGGAAAGCAGAGATGCACCTGTCCTGTGCATTCAAAGGTAATCTTGAGAAAAAGTTTTTTCTTGTATTATCAGGTATTTGATATAGGGTTCCCAGTTACGATATTCATGTATTTTCAGATTTTTTTTCTTTAGGGTGGGGTTGGACTGTGAAGGAATGTGGGGGTTGTGGGAATGGGGAGGTGTCTGGGACGACAAGATGATGCAGAGGGAGGAGAAAGGTTTTTTTTTTTGTTTTTGTTTGTTTTTTTTTAAATTCTGACGCTAAGCAACAAACATTTGAAGAAAATGTAAACTTTTTGATATTTCTGAATGTAACTTTTTGACAAAAATGATGTTCTGAGTAATCTGCACACAAACATGCATGCACCATCTCTTACAATAAAAAAAAAAAAAACAGTATAGAACTGAGTGGCATCTTAATATCTTATCCTTCACACAGATAGGTGGTACTGAAAGGCATTGTGTAAACTATGAATCAATGTTCATAGTGTTAGACAGAACCTGGCCATCATTAACATATTCCAGGTGAAAGCAGACAAAGGTGTCATGAAGAGGAAGCTGAGTTACAATTTCTGTAAAGGTGTGCAAAGTTTAAATGAAGAGCGTTTGAAGGTAATGTGATGGGCAGCTTAATGCAACAGTGGTTGGAATTACTTGGTCTGTTTATTTGTCTTCATTAGGTAATACTGAGAATAATTAATGGTGAATAAGTTAACACTTAGGACAAAAAATACTTGAGAAAAGATAGGAAAATTAATCTCAAGGTACGGGAAAGGGTAATGTTCCAAACAATAGGTTCTTTGTAAGCAAAGAAATTATCCTGATACTTACACCATAATTTGCAAGATTTATGGAAAAAGGACAATCAGAAAAAATGCATTTAACTAAGTGCTACTTTAACGCCATAACTGTCAGTTAACGCATGCTTTTGCCTACAGATATGAAGTAACTGCTTGTACATAGTTCTGGTTTTAACTTGCTTTCAGTCTGGGTACGACTTTAGCAGTTAGCTGGACTGTGAACAGTGTGACTTGGTTACTGCTTTATGCGCACAGCTTTGCCTTTTTTAGGCTTTTAGAGTTTCAGGCATTAGAATCTGTGCTTGTTTGTTCACACGCATGCACGCACGCATGCACACACCTTTAGAGCTTACCAAATAGTGCACATGATCAATTCAGTTTGAGCAGATAATATAGGAAACGGACCCAACTTGGGAATTCTCTGATGCAGATTGGGTGTGCACATGTAGGCATTTTAGTGTGTTGGATCGGTCTTGCTTACTAGTCTCAGTATGGACTAGTCTGTTAATGACTAACTGCTGCTTTAATACAATAACAGTCAGTACCTCTTGCTGGTTGGTTAAACCTAACTAATACAATACTTTATATCATTTTTATACAGTAACAGTCTTAAAATCAGTGACTAATACAATAAGAGTCTTAACATCTGTGACAAATGTGAAGGGGTTGGAATGTGGTGAACAAGCTGACTGATATGGTGCATGTTGGCTGACCCTCACTGCTGTGGACAGGGGTCCCCAGGGTCTGGTGACTCCCACTCCCATGGCGCCCACAGGGAAAGGGACTCAGCCAGAAAAGGAAAGGTGAGCACATCCTTCAACTTGGGCCAGTCGGTAACCTGGGACTTCCGGTTATCAGGATGTCCCACTTTGTTCTCCATGGCTGCATATGTGTGTTTGTAGGCTTTGTGTCTGTCAGAATCCCAACTTCTTTCTCTGTATCTGTCCATTTGTGTTAATAGGCTTTGAGTCTGTCAGAATCCCAACTTCTTTCTCTGTGACTGTCCATCTGTGTTTATAGGCTTTGAGTCTGTCAGAATCCCACATCCTTCTCTGTGGCTGTCCATCTGTGTTTATAGGCTTTGTGTCTGTCAGAATCCCCATATCCTTCTCTGTGGCTGTCCATCTGTGTTTATAAGCTTTGTGTCTGTCAGAATACCTTTGTGTCTGTCAGAATCCCCACATCCTTCTCTGTGGCTGTCCATCTGTGTTTATAAGCTTTGTGTCTCTCAGAATCTCCACATCCTTCTCTGTGGCTGTCCATCTGTGTTTATAGGCTTTGTGTCTGTCAGAATCCCCACATCCTTCTCTGTGACTGCCCATCTGTGTTTATAAGCTTTGTGCCTGTCAGACTCCCCACATCTTTCTCTGTATCTGCCTATCTGTGTTTACAGGCTTTGAGTCTGTCAGAATCTCCACATCCTTCTCTGTGGCTGCCCATCCGTGTTTATAGGCTGGTGTCTGTCAGAATTCCCACATCTGTCTCAGTGGTTGTCCATCTGTGTCTAAAGGCTTGTGTCTGTTGGAATTCCCACGTCTGTCTCAGTGGCTGTCCATCTGTGTTTATAGGCTTGTGTCTGTTGGAATTCCCCCACATCTGTCTCAGTGTCTCATGTGTTTATAGTTTTCCTGTTTGTCAGTTGTCTCATGTTCTCTTTGGTTGTCCACCGGTATTTATTGGCTTCTTTGTCTCTCAGGTTTCCTCACATCATTCTTCTTGGCTGTCAATTTGTCAGGCTCCCCACATCATTCTCCTTGCTGCCAGTCTGTCAGGTTTTCCACATCACTCTCAAGGGCTGCCTATCTGTCAGGCTCCCCACATCACTCTCAAGGGCTGCCCAACTGTCAGGTTCCCCACATCATTCTCAGAGGCTGCCTATCTGTCAGGTTCCCCACATCATTCTCAGAGGCTGCCTATCTGTCAGGTTCCCCACATCATTCTCTAAGGGCTGCCTGTCTGTCAGGTTCCCCACATCATTCTCTAAGGGCTGCCCATCTGTCAGTTTCCCCACATCATTCTCAAAGGCTGCCATCAGTCAGGTTCCCCTCATCATTCACAAAGGGCTGCCTATCTGTCAGGTTCCCCACATCACTCTCAAGGATTGCCCATCTGTCAGGTTTCCCCACATCACTGTCCTTGGCTGCCCATCTGTCAGGTTCCCCACATCACTCTCCTTGGCTGCCTATCTGTCAGGTTCCCCACATCATTCTCAAAGGGCTGTCTGTCAGGTTCCCCACATCATTCTCAAAGGGCTGCCTGTCTGTCAGGTTTTTCACATCATTCTCAAAGGGCTGCCTGTCTGTCAGGTTTTCACATCATTCTCTAAGGGCTGCCTATCTGTCAGGTTCCCCACATCACTCTCCTTGGCTGCCTATCTGTCAGGTTCCCCACATCATTCTCAAAGGCTGCCTATCTGTCAGGTTCCCCACTTCATTCTCAAAGGGCTGCCTATCTGTCAGGTTCCTCACATTCTCAAAGGGCTGCCTATCTGTCAGGTTCCCCACGTCACTCTCCTTGGCTGTCTATCTGTCAGGTTCCCACATCATTCTCAAAGGGCTGCCTATCTGTCAGGTTCCCCACATCATTCTCAAAGGGCTGCCTATCTGTCAGGTTCCCCACATCACTCTCCTTGGCTGTCTATCTGTCAGGCTCCCTACATCATCCTCAAGGGTTGCCTATCTGTCAGGCTTCCCACACCATTCTCAAAGGGCAGCCTATCTGTCAGGTTCCCCACATCATTCTCAAAGGGCTACCTATCTGTCAGGTTCCCCATATCATTATCAAGGGCTGCCCATCTGTATTTGTTGGCTTCCTGTCTGTCACGTTTTCCAACATCCTTCTCTCTATGTTCCCTTTTGTGTTTATACGCTTTCTGTCCGTGATATTCCCCACATCTTTCTCTTTGGCTGTCCATCATTGTGTATATATGCACTGAGCGCATAGTCTGTGTGACTATCTTGTATTTGTAAGTGTGTGACTACCTGTATCTGTGTGACTATCTTGTATTTGTAAGTGTGTGACTACCTTGTGGGGTGTGTGTGTGTGTGTGTGTGTGTGTGTGTGTTTTAAGCAAAGCTTGAAATCATTATCATGGTTGGTTGCTGTTATGTACTCTGTGAAGATATGCTTGTACTTTGTGTGACAACATTGTAACATCATCTTGGTATGTTTCAAGAATGCACACCACTCATCCCATCTCATTCCCATTCCCCTTTCTTTCTATCTACTTTGGAACAGTTACAAGTTACAAAACAAAAACAAAAAATAACAAAATCAAACAGACCTGTCACTTCATGCATGCATTGAATATGTGTCATTATCCCCTGTCATGCATAGGATAAGTGGCATAGAAAAAATTAAAATTTCCTAAAAACTGTCACCATCCATTTTATAGAGAGATGTAGAGAAAGATCCAACAGCAAATTTTGTTGTGAGAATGTACGGGTCAAATATGACAAACATTGTTCAGTCAGTCAAGCTAGGCCGCAGAATGCCGATATTGACTTGTCAGGGACAGCTGTTGAAGATATCAGTCTGGCGATAAGAGAGGCCTGGTTTCCGTGGACACACACAAGTGAGCATGACCCTGAAGCCGCTGTGCTCTGTGCTCAGGACTCGGACCCAACAGCCAGCACGTTGATGAAGAAGGCCCTGACAGTGATGCAGATCTACATCATCAGTCAGCTAGGCTGCGGCAGTCGAGAGTTCAAGCGTAACATGTTGAAAAAGACCACCAAAGGAAACCACTGGGGGTAAGCAACCATCATTGTTTGTAAAGATCTATAATGATCCCATACAGTGTGTGGTGGTGATAAAGGTATTAATATAGTCAGTGAGTTCAGGGTAACGCATGAAATGTTCTGTAGCCACAGCAATCATCAGTACGCCTTTTCATTCTCATTTATTGTTTAGAAACTTGGTGAACTACATGAAATAGTTCAGAATTTCTGATACAGGTATGCCCCCTCTCTGTCACAGGACTGAAGAAGCAGCAGATTATTCTTTGAGTCTTCTGTCATATTTTACTGTTCTTCAAACATGAAGTGACTGTACTTACAAAATGATTTGATGTGAATGTACTGCCAACTTGATTCTATTTGAATATTCTACCAATGATTTTATTTGAATATTCTACCAGCTTGATTATTTTGAAGGTACTGCCAACTTGATTTGATTTAAATGTATGCCAGCTTGATTTGATTTGAATGTACTGCCACTTGATTTGATTTGAATGTACTGCCAACTTGATTTGATTTGAGTGTACTGCCAACATGATTTGAATGTACTGACAACATAATTTAATTTGAATGTACTACCGACTTGATTTGATTTGAATGTACTACCATCATGATTTGAATGCACTGCCAACATGATTTGACCTGAATGTATTGAGAGCTATATTTGGTCTGAATGTATGGACATAACTCAACTGCTCTGGCGGTATGACTGCCAGTTTGACTTCTGCCAAATTCAGATGTCTTCTGCTCACTTTAATTTCCATTTGAGCTGACTGTAAAGACTGACAGAATTTGAGGACTGGTCAGACTGTACAGGAAAGCTCGTTGTTTCACATGCAGTAATGTTGAACCATTGCTGACAATATGGAGCATATCGGTTTAAGTTGATGGAACTAGCAGTTGTTGATAATCTGATGGCTGGACAGTGGGGGGTCAGCCAATGTTAGACCCCCTCATAAGCCAGTGCCAAATGTCTGTACAGTTTCTGGGAATCAAGGGCTATGTATAGGTATGTAGCTATTGGGCATCAGATGGCTACATGGGCAGTGTGAAGGAGTAAACCTCATTTCAGGGGAAGGAAGGATAGTGTGCCAGCAGATCACCATGGCTGAACACAATATCCATTTGCTGTTTTTCCTCTGAAGAGCTCTTCAGACTTCCAGTATGGGAAATGAAGACTATGGGAGAACACAGATTAAGTTTCTCTGCACCACATGGCCAGAAATCTCTGACATCCAGTCTGTGAAAAATCTTGTCTGTGTGAGTTAAAAAAACATCCTTAAAATGTTCCCATTTTGACAAACATCCCAAAGAGTTTTGTAAATTTTGCATATCAATTTCCATTTAAACATGCATTCCCAAGAGCTTTGTAAATTTTGTATGTTGGTTTGGAGGTGGGTAGGTAGGGGATGAGGGATGCATGTGTCAGTAGGAGTGTAGGGGTTTGCGGTGTGGGAGAGGTAGTAGGGTGAGAAGGGAGAAGTAGGAGTGTTGTATGTGTTTGTATGAGTAAAATGCATGGGAAGCATTCTGTGCATTGAGTAATAGAGGGAAGATGTGCACTTTAGAAATGCTGTTCATTATTATTATTGAATGATAATGCTGTATTGCAGTGGGAACAGTTGACTGTAGATCTTAGGGTCCAGTTTGTATTGAACACTGGTACAGCTGCAGACTAAGGCCAGATTAACAGCTGTGGATGAATAAACATCTGTTGCTATGAAATAGTAGTGCAGCATTGGGAGTCACACACCTGTGTGCTTCAGCTGGACTGTCAAGATTGCAGAAACATACTGTGGTAGGAAATGGCATAAACAGAGAAGTTGGTATTGTGAAGCAAGGGACACTTCTGTGTATAATCCAGCCAAATGTCTGAATTTTTGCACTAAGGGATTTGCGGGCCAAGCTTGAAGTGGCGATCACACACACATTGGAGCTGTCTCAACAACAGCAACAACAACAGCAACAGAAGGAGTGGCAGAAAAGCAGCTCCGACAGCGAGACTACACCAGTGATACAGATGAGGTGATACTGCTGTAGTCTGCCACTGTCCGATTTATCTTGAAGACACAAACAGGTTTGTTTGTGCAGATGTTAAGGATCATGTTATAAGGCCATATTTTTAGCCTGAATGGTAAGGTACAGATATGGGATTAGATCAGTTTACACTGCTGAGCCTGCATGAATGAAATGCTTGGTTGTTGAATGTAATAACAGCTTGTCTTTCAGATTTCATCCACTCAGTGGATGCAGTTCAGTTTCCTGATGAAAATGTCCAGTCCATATCTCATTGACATGGTCAGTCCTGAGTTTTATTGTGAAGGACACATGCAGTATAACTTGAAATGTGGATATACCAAAAAGAAAACTCAAGTCCATTCAGTTCCTTGCTAGACATTTTTGACAACATTCACATCGGTCAGGGGCACTTAAGTGGCGTTCGGCATATACTAGACCGTAATAGGCACATTAAATAACATCTAAGTCACTCAAAAGCAGTGCATTGTCTTAACTGGTGGGTTGCCTCATTATGCCTTCTGTTGATAGATACCTATGGGCAGCTAGGGCTGGAAATATGAATGAGCTTCTATGTGGTTGTATGTGGGGTGTTGGAATGAGTGACACAAGTACACAGAGGAACATGTCTGCAATGACTTTGTGATGAAAATAAGTCTTTGTAGTGAGGGATTTTTACAGGCAGGTAGACTAACCTGCATAAACACACACACATATATATGAACATATTAGCACATATGTGCTTAGACATAGAACATGCACACAAGAAAAGGAAATAATGGGGAGGGGAGTCCATTCTGTTCACAGACCTGGAAACCAATGCAGGCTTAGTCCAGCCTGGATGCATCCTTTATGTTGGCTGAGCTATAAACACCAAGCGTTAAGGATGGTTGATGTTCCACATGAAGATGAAAGATGACTAAGTGCAAGCCCATGTCCAAATCTAGCACAGGAGAAAGAACAGAAGGGCACTCTGGAGAGCACAGGTCCTCACTAAGGTTGAACATCCCTCACCAAAAAAATTCCTGGATCTGCCCTTTGACCTGGATCTGTGTCCAAGTTTACTCAGACCTGCCAACCATTACGCATTTCGCGTAATTTATTACGCCAAAGTGATGAATCTTACGCCTTTACGCATTTAGCAAAAAAATTACGCATTGAAAGTTTTCAACAAAACAAAAACGGACGAAAAAAATCGGCTTATGTACAGACACGCACAGCGCCGTGCGTATAACCAGTAATCTTCAAGAAGCGTTTCCGGTCATGCGCAGTTCGTTTCACCATCTTTACCATTCAGCGAAGTTGGCGTGCTTTTGAAGTTTGAAGTTACGAAAATGTCGAAACGTGGAGCAGAAAGTTCTGGACAAGATGCGAAAAAGAAAAAACTTGGTCAAAAGTCCCGAAAAGAATACTCGGAAAAATTCCCCTGCATACGACCTTCGGCTAAAGGTGTAAATTGTGCAAGGTGTACCACTTGCGAGTCCGACTTCATGATTTCCCATGGTGGATGTGAAGCGTCGCCTTGAGTAACGCAAGCACATTCCTCTAACGTGCCGAATTCTTCCAGCATCACACAGTTTTTTTCCGACTGTAGACACCTCAAAAGAGGATGAAATGAGAAAAGGGTAATTCGGGCTGAAGCATTGGTGGGCCGGATTTTTCGTCGAGCACACATCGCTCTTAGCGCAGCCGACCATGCATCCCAGCTTTTTAAAGAAGCGTTCTTAGATTCGGAGATCACCAAACAGTCCAAGAGCGGTCGAACAAAGACAACACACATTGTGAGGACCCTTGCCATGGGGGACTGCAGAATGGACCGTTTGTGTTGGGAACTGATGAAGTCGGGGGGGGGGGGGGGGACAAATTCTTTCCTGGGGTGGTGCGAGACATACAAAATTGCCACTGGGCTGATAGCCAACTCCACATGCACAGAGTCAGCAACAGGGGAGAACATTTTTGAGATTGTTTCTGGTTCACTATCAAGCCCTTGGTGTGCTATAGCAGAACTGCCTGTCCTTGGTTTGTGATAATACAAATGTGATGACTGGCAAGAACAAAGGTGTCATTGCATATGTTCGCATATGTGTTTCCAGTGTATTTTACATTTTCATAATTTGTAAAGATTTCTTGTGACACTTAAAAGAAAAAGTTGTTTGAAGAAAAGTACAGTTCACATAAATTGTGCGAACAATTTCATCGCATCGTGTTTGTTTTTGAAAAAAGTAAGTGTCACGCTTGATTACTGTTAGCTCTCTGAAATTACACATTTCTGCCTCACAGAACTTCAATTCTTACTCATTGGTCTCTTAGGGGGTTGGCAGGTCTGTTTACTGCTTATCTTTGGACTGTAGTCCATATTTCTATCAAGGTCTGTTAAAATCAGTAGAGCATGCAGATGCTGTTAACCTAGTGTACGGATGTTGTTGAACTGTATCAGAAAATAGAGTCACCCTGTATCAGAATGTACAGGTGGTGTTAGCATGTATCAGAAGATATAGATGTAGTTATCCTGAATGAGAGTATGCAAGTGTAATAAACTTGTATTAAAGTATACAGATAGATTTATCCTGTATGAAAATATACAGATATAGTTATCCTGTCAAAATACACAGATATAATTATCCTGTCAAAATATACAGGTATAGTTATCATATCTAAATATACAGATATAGTTATCTGAAAATATCATATCTAACTATACAGATATAGTTATCTGATAAAAATATCCAGATATAACTATCCCATACAGATAGAGATATCCTGTCAAAAATGTACATACATACATATATTGTATCAAAATATTCAGACATAGTTAACCAGTATTTTTGACGTTTCAGTCTTCATGAACATTTACTATGCACGTTATATCATGATAAACAGATGTTGATATGGTTAATTCACTAACATTTGCATTATGCAAACAAGGAGGTGAAATTGCAGATCTATAGTCTGTATTAGATGTGAGTTTTGTATTTCAAGCAAACCCAGATGCAATCGGTGAACAGTGAACAGAAAACGGGAAGAAAAATGAAACATACAGAAAGGCAGTGGTATACTCAGACTTTTGTTTACTCAGTTTATTACCTAGTGATTTTTTGCCCTGAGACTACCTTACCTCTGGCCTCAGAGATACCTTGTGTAGTCTGTCACAGAGATTTATTGCATGTTTGCAAGGAGAGCGTAATGAATCCTGGTCCTTAGTTTGGGGCATGGAGTGTGATGTGGTTAGGTGTGCCATGTCCAGGGAGAACAGATGAGCAGTCCAGCTGTGACCCAGTGTGTGCGCAAAGAGCTGGCGATGGCAATACGCGACCTGATGCAGCATGGACTAATGGAGGTGAGGCAGCAGGGGGTCTGTGCTTTGGTAGCCTCGCTATGGCCTGTCATTGACGCTGTCATTCTATGTCTGTAATTGTCTACAGTAGTTCTTGTGCCATTCCAAAATCTTTTTTCAATTTGTATTTTTTCCTCAGTTTTTTTTTTTTTTTATTGTGATATTTCACCATGCTTGTGACTGTTCAGCCTTAAAGCGATTCTCATGATTTTTGTCCTGTTTTGTTTTTGTGTTTTGTGTGTGTGTGTGTGTGTGTGTGTGTGTGTGTGTGTTTTGGGGGTGTGTCTGGTCGTAAGGGCAGTATTGATTGCTTGGTTTGAGAATTGTCATTGCAATAACAAATGCCTTGTCCATTCATATTTTTTTCCTTTCACTTGTGTCATTCATGCTGTGATGATGAGTGCCTTTTGAATGGACAATTTACCAATCAGTTAGAAAGTCGCTGATCTTATACAAAGACAAGAGGATAGAATTTGGGACATCTTTGCTCTGTCAACAATTTGATAGCATGTCTAAATGTTGATTTTTATCTGCATTCAGAAAATGTCAGCTTTCTGAACACAGTATTTTGTATTTGTATAGTTATTTTTTTCACTCTTTTATCTAATGAGCCATGAGTCGGGCACACAAATTTTACTGTTAGCATTGACACATTTCAGTACACCTCATATGGCAAAAAAGTGTACAAACAAAAGCCATTTATTGATTGAAGTCCATTAGCATTTGATTTTTTCCTGTCATCTTTGAGTGTTCTTATTACTATATTATGCAGCCAAAAGGCCTTGATATAAGATGGACAGAAATTTGTACAGGAAGGGAATATGTAAGGAAGTTCTTTCCCCTGAAACCCTTCCAGGGGTGTAGGCCATTGATACCATCAATATGAAAGTAAATAGGGTAGAAATCATGATTGGAAATAATGAATTTTACTACTTTTTTTCAGACTGACTTTTTAAGCTAGACAGCTAAGGAAAAAAAGTCAGTCAGTGGCAAGCCCAGCCCAGAATTTCTGCCTTCCAGCTTTCTTATCTTGTAGTTGCTGACAGATCATTCAGTAAATGCTTTTTAAGAAAATCTGTTTGAGATGAACAATGCATTTGTATGTGTCAGACTATGTGACTTCATTATGTGTGTTTTTTTTTTCATGTTTTGAACATCAATTTTTTTTTATACTGAAAATGTCCAGCTTGAACCTGAACCCCACTAGGGGCCTACTGTGACCCTCAGCCCCTGCCATAGACAAAAATAAACAAAAATTAGACCCCATAGGGTGGAGTGATCAAATTCAACAGTCAGTCTGAAACCATTTTGAGTCCAAAAAGTATCATATATGAAATCGTCTCACATTTGTTTTGCCGTTGGTAAAAGGCCTCCACCCCACCCTCTCTTTCCATCCCATCCAGTAAATAGAAGAGGTGCTGTTTTTGGTCTTCCTTCCATACAAGCAGTTGCAAAGTAACTTCCAAGCCTGAGTAAAGATGAATTGAACTAGATTTTTGTTAATACATGTTAATGGCTCCCTCTTCATTTTAGCTTTACAATGGATAGGAAACTGAACCATCCTGACCACCATTTATGAAGTATCTAACAACTGGTTAGCAAGTGACCATATTTAGAGGCTGTCTGTATAATCAAGTCAGTATCCAGAGAAAAAATTCATGTAAAGCAAACATGTCTCATGTACTTTCCCATTTAGTAAGAGCTTGCAGCATTTCATCAGAATTTTCAAGAAATGATATCTGTGTGAAGAAAATGTGAAATGCTGTGACATTTTGTTGCGTTTCTCACCAGATGGCCAGAGTTCTAGTATGGTGCCACTTGGCTGTTTCCCCAGTCGTTCTGCTGACATCACACGCATGATGCATGCTTGGGACCTCCTGGTCAAGTTCTACGACATGAAGGTGCTGATGCCCATTTTTGTCTGTATGACCAGGCTTTCATTGATTCGTATTTGTCTAGGCACTTTGTGGAGTCCACTGCTCTTAATCCTAAGGCAGCCAATGAGATTTTCATGTGAGAATTCAGGGGTTTGAGAGTTTGCCACAATTTTTAGGATCTAATTAAAAAGAAAATAGAGCTCGTCTGGTTATTTGCTGTTTTATGATTGGTAAGTATTGTATTTGATAAGAAACAGACAGGATTCTTCTTTTTTCTTGAAGAAGATGGTGTATAATTATGTATATATATATATAATTCAGACCTCTGTGATGTTTAACACGTAAGAAAAATGCATTATCGAGGAATTTTGGACAAGCGTCAGACCATAGCATTAAACGGCTGTCAGTCAGCTCTGTCAGGCCGAGTTTTTTGTGGCAAATGCAGTCATAAGATAGTCACGTGTGACCCACCCTACTTCCGCCTACGGAAGATGCCGAAGATTGTGTACTGTCCCGTCATTCTACTTCGGCCTGTCGCCCAAGCAAGATAAGTCTTGTGCTCTGTCTCACCTATACTTTGCCTTTGTGTAAAGATTGCTGTGTTTGCACTCTGTACTCATTTATCTGTGGCTTCCGCTTATATCGTGACGTGTGAGGTTATCGGATGGGCTAGCATTCTAACCTTATTTACTGAAATTTTTCTCGCGATCGTGGTGCTCCCGGTTCTTGTCTATTTGCGTAACCGGTTCGAGGTTGATCAACATTTTCCATCGCCACGTCCATCGCGTTTTCTCTGCCTCCCTTTGTCCATCGGCCTTGCATTCTCACTCGCCTTTACGGCCTTTTCGCCCCTAAATTCCGATTTCTATCTCGCCGTTACTTGTACCACGATTCCACTATCTCTCATCTGCGACGATCGCGGGTCGGTTTCGTCGCCATCTTGTTTTGCGCCGGTCTTCATTCCTTGTCGCACCAGCTTTCTAGCCCACGCTATTACACGTGGTTTGTCGTTCGGAATTTGCTTCCTACACTTGTTTACACCCCTCCCATTCATTTGCCGCATTTTTCGATCGGCTTCGTGTGCGTGGCGATCGCATCGCCCTTCGGCATTGCTGTTACACGTGGCGTTACTCAGCACTTTTGGTTCACGCCACTGCCGTTGCTCACGCACGGTTTCGTTCATCGCTACTGCGTTTTTCTGACACTGTGCGAGCTTGTTTACTTTTATATTTCCATTGTGTTATATTGCTATTGTGTGCGCACGGTCGATCGACCTGTATACCCTCCTCGATCGACCGTCGTGTTAACGATCGTGTGCTCCCGTTTTGCTCGGCGCCATTGCCCAAAATGGTGTGAAGGACTCGGTTGGGCCGAGCAGCTCTGACGTTCAGAGAGTTCGCTCGCTTTTCCCGGAGGACCAACGAGTTGGTTCCAACTCCGAGCAGACCGTTCTTCCCGCGGGAGAACGGACGGCCGCGCGTAGTTGGAGACGACCTTCCCGCGAAGGGGACGCGGGACTTTCCCTCCTCTCTACCCGACCGCCGGACGCACGACCGTTGCGTTCGAAAGCTACTAGGCAATTGGCTGCTATTTCCAAATGCTTATCGTTCACCCTGCCCAGAAAATCAAAGGGCAAGGCCCCCCTTAAGGGATCCACTCAAGTCTAAGCATCCAAGCGGGATTCCGCTTCTCCTCCAGCCACCCTGCCTTCTAGCTTTCCGGCGCATAGTCAGACATCCGTTTACTATGCCCAGTCACGCGACCCTCGGCCCCCGGGGACCTTTGCCGAGGCGCGGACAGGCACGGGTGACGGTTTTTGGACTGGAACCTCCACCCGTCTCGCGCATTTATGAGACGCGCGGGTCCACACGTCTCCCCCCCCATCTGGACTCGCCGTCTCACGACGCTCTTCCCCACCGTGCACAGGTGCAGCCAACACCCCTGCACGAGGAGCGTCCCGTTATCTCCGGACGCAGTTTTATGGCCACGTCATGGCAAGACCATGCACATGACCATAACTCTGGGCGTATGGGAACACCGAGTGCCTCCACCGGTTGTGAACATACACAAGGACGGCCGATCTACCCCCCCCTCTCGCCCGTCGCAGGTTCCCCTAGGGGTTCAGGACGCTGGGGGTCCGACCTACTCGGCCCCCCTTTTGGGCAACGTCCTCGGTCCCGTTCCTCCGGGGGGAGGATCTACCGGGACCACGGGTAACCGGCCCTATTCCCCTGGGTCCCAGCGCACTCCCGGGGGGGGGGGGGGGGGGACGACATACCATGGTCGAACACTACCCCCCCTCTGCTGCTCAAGGTTACCCCCGGTCCCCGGGAGTCCCTGCACAGTACCCTGGGCCGCCACAGCCCGCTTATCTCCCCGGGACCAGTGGCTCTATGCCCCCGAGAGAGACCAGTGACTTTACACCCACTCCCAACCGGAACAGCTATATGGTCGCTTGTGGCACCCAATCTCACAGACCTGGGTCGACCTTGGTCTCCCACCTCGGGCGCTGTCCGATCGGCAGTCCGGCTCTCCCACCCTAGCCCGTCTGCCGAGCACAGAGCCACGAGGGCCCCCCCTCCCCCCCCCCCCCCCCCCCCCACCCACCCAACGAGGGCGGGACCCTCACGCACCCGCGCAGATGCCCCTGAGGAGGACCTACCTTCCAGGAATTCGACTCCCCCCACCCGGAGGACGACGACGATGAGGACCTCTTCTCATCCCTTTACGATATCCGCACCATTGACCGGTTTCGACGGACTTGGAGTCGAGGGAAGCCCCTCCCTCTGCCGATTTGGCCTTCCCTGACATCGTCGGGCCCCCCCCCAGCCCAACGCAAACTCAGGCTCGTCGCTCCTCAGTCCCTCACTTCGCTGTGGGAGAGTCCGGCAATCCGCGCCAGGGGTGCAGACGCCGTCCCCCCCCGCCGGGTCAAGACCTTCCCCCGGCGCCCAATGCGACCCCCTTCGGCTCCCTCCTCGGGACCCGCAGGAAGCACCCAGTGACCTCCCTCTTTGCAGACAATCCGGCGACCAGGGAGTGGGCCATCTCCCAGTCTGATTGTCGCCTGATGCCCCAACGGGCCCCCCTACTTCGGGCACCATCTCCTTTAAAGCATTAAAGGACTGGGACCGAGTAGCCCGGATGGGCATCTTACACATCATTGCAGGGCATGCCTACCTTACCATGCTCTTGCAGAGGGCGGAGGTACTCTGGCCTGGGGATGACGGCGCCGTCCCAGTGCCTTCGGACATACCTCCGAACCACACCATGAGGACGAATCTCGCTTATTCAGCGATCCCTTTATGCGACACCTAGTCAACAGGATATCGCATCACTTGTCGGCTGCGGCGGACAGCGCAGCAACAAGCCACTTCTATTGCCTGCTAGTGGCCAGAAACGCGGTGCTTTCACGCTCTTCACTCCCCGGCACTCAAGGCTTCCCTTCGGTGTGTCCCGGGCCAGGATCACTCGCACTTTGGCGAGTACTCCACCTCGGATATGTCCCTTTCGGTCGAGGAACGCATGCAGGCGGCGTCCTTTTGCCCCCCGGCCTCAGCCACGCCCTTCCAGGCCCCCCTATTGGTCTTACCCCAGGTCCATCGGCCCACACCGTATCCCCGACAAGCCCCATCTCCCAACGCGGGCCGGCTAAGCCCTCTAGATTCGCAGAGGTCGAAATCGAAACCTCGCCAGCAACTGATATCATAGTACAAGAAGAAAAAAAAAAGAAAAAAAAGTCCGTTGGACAAACAGATTCTGCAGAACAGATAGCTAGTGTCCACTCCGGACAGCGTGTATAATATTTGCTGCCTCGTCACCGATTTACAACAGAAAAAGAAAAGCTGGCATTTCATAAATTTTGACCTGAAAAAAGTGTTTTTTAAAAATCTGAAAAATCTGTCAGAATAAAGACAGGACAGCGGTCCACATAGAAAGAAAAACAGTAAGCGATAGTGAAAAAAAAAATACAAAACAAAAACAAAACAGAACGGAACGGGAGAGAGTGCCAGAAAGGAGGAAAAGAGAAACTTGCTGCCATACAACTTCCGGAAAGTTGGGCAGCTGTTTGCATCACGGCGTTCTCACTAAGTCGCTGAAGATAGATGGGTGCTAATAATTAACTTTTAGTTCAGCTCCCGCACTGACTCTGTGTGTGTGTGTGTGTGTGTGTGTGTGTGTGTGTGTGTGTGTGTGTGTGTGTGTGTGTGTGTGTGTGTCTTGTTGTGACATATTCCTCATAATTATGTGTCACTTCCCATTGGTTGTAGTTGGTGTCTGTAAACACACGCAAATCTTATTTTCTTCTCAACAAATTTGGAGTCCTACAAGTTTCAGTATTAGGTCCTGTGATGTTTTCATTTTTACATTAATGATCTGCCATTTTACTTGAAAACACACAGCGATATGTTCGCTGATGGTACAACTTTAACACGAGTAACTCTGACGTCCAACAGGTTAGCAGTAACATCCAAGTGAAAATCAATATTTCGTTTACATGGACACAATTCAATCATATGGCTTTCCATCCTCACATAAACTAAATTCATGATGAGTATTGCTACAAAACAGAAACGTTCGACTAGTACTTTTCACTTCTGTTGAAAAGAAATCGAAGACGTATCCTATCATAAAGTCTTGCGAAGAACAACAGACAACAATCAGTCTTGGTCAAACGCTAAGAACTTTTACCTAGAAATGCTGCAAGAATGCTATACTAAAAAAAAAAAAATTGCTTTTTTTTTTGCATGAAGAAAATAATTTCTTACTCTTATAGCCAGCCTATTATTTACGATGCCTCTACACTTGGGAATCAGTTAACAATGATGTATTTAAACCGCTGATTAGCATTCATGACAGAGCTGTCAAAGTCATGATAGGTAGCCTGGTAGTCGTGAGATATTCCATGGGGGAAATGCTCCATTTTCTTTAATAAGTTTGTTTTACTCTTAAAGACTATCAACATTCACACAAAACAAAACCTCCCCTTTGCAATGATCATTCGTATACAAATCTAGTCTGGGGCATTATGGAGGTTGGTTGTGAAATCCTTTTCCTCAAATACTTTAGAATGAATAACCCAGTTTCCGTGAGTATCTGATGAATGCCTCTAATTTGGCTTCACTTTACCCCAAAATGCATTGATCATTCCAAATTCAGGCGTAGTTTCATAAATATGTGATGAATGTCTCAAATCTGACTCCGCTATACTCCCAAATGCACTGATCATTCCAAATTCAGATCTAGTTTGTTATGTATCTGATGTATCTGATGATTGTTTCACATTTGACTCCACTATACCCGAAAATGCATTGGGCGATTCTGTGCCATAAATGTGTCTTTCACTGTTTCCCGAGTTCTCTGGCGCGTGAGTCTCTCTCTCTCTCTCTCTCTCTCTCTCTCTCTCTCTCTCTGGGCGGAATTAATATCACATCATTCACGTTGACCTCATAATACACGGCCGCACCAGGTTAATCGTTTCCCACCATCTAATCCCAGCAAGGAACAACATTTACTACTCACTATGAGGTCACCTAGCAGAGAATACTATGTACTTCAGCTGAGTTACTCAGGTCTTTTGAATAATGCCTTTTCTGTGTCAACATGCATGGTGTATCACCTGATTCTCCACCTGATAATGGCTTGTTTGATACAACCGGCTTTGTCACTTCGTTATGTTCGATAGCACAGTTCTGTTTCAATTGGAATGTCGATTCTCCAACTGACGACAATGACGATGACAGGTTTAACGGAGAACCAGAGTGGAAGAGTAATTCATTCAGAGTAGAGAGCAGTAGTAAGTCCTTCCATGTAGAGTCCTCGTACATCGAATGAAACGGAGACATCTATCCGCCTTTAAGGCGGCAAAAAAGGTAAAGTACAGGATATGATTCCACAGATTTTCATTCATTTTTTATCATGATTTATTCGAAAGCGGATGACGATAAGAATTAGTTCCATTTTCTTTAGGATTATCTGACAGGATTGTAGCCTACTCTACTCCTGTCATTATACGTTCTGATGTTGGTCACAAATGGGATACATCTGCAGTATTGGTCGGAAAATTTGAGCGGAACTCATCCATGAAGTGGCTGTGTCTTACCTGTCTGGTGCACAGCCTAGCCTTTACACATGCCACGGCATTTTCAACTAGTGGTAGGATTCTATCAGGCCTAAAAAGAATTCGCAAAACATTCATGTCAGATATCTTTGTTTCCTTACAGTTTACAGTTGTTCTTGTTGTTGTTATTGTTGTTCACCCTTTCTTCAATGAAACAAAAAGAGCGTTGCATGCACTGTTGGTTTTCTGTTCTGTAAGGACATGAATGATCTCAACCCTTTTTTTTCAGGTCTGTGCTTGCGCCTGAAATTTGAACAGGGAATATCGAGGACCGATTCCGACACAACATAAAGGGTTTGTAGATCATCCGGTTGGCAGCCTTGTGTGGATGAAACACAAAGGTCCTCCGTCCAACGAGGGAAGAAGAAAATCGTTGTAACACACAGCATGATGGCCGGGTCAGAAACGTCCACGTTTCCAGACACCATCTTAAAAGACGCCACCCTTTCTCTGTCGACGAACAACAACAGCTCCAACGTCTCCATCCCTGAAGGATGCCTGGTGAAGCCGGTCTCCCAGTTCATTCCCTGGGACAACGAGCACAACCTCATCCCCAAGCAAGTGGACGTCATCATCAACGTTCTCTTCACAGGAATCCTTCTTCCTCTCTTCTTTCTGGTCTCCTTCTTCACCAACCTGTTGAACATGGTGGTTTTTATAAACAAGGGTTGAAGGAACGCATCAACATGTGCCTGTTCTCTTTGTCTCTGTTGGACATGCTATATGTTGCTGTGACGTACGGATACAACAGCGACGTCTTGTACATGTTTGCTATAGGAAAGGGGAAGGAAATTGGGACCCGCAGGGATTTTCTATCTCACGAATTACTTGGCTGGTGTAATCGGTATCCTGAACGCATCACAGATTGTGTCCAGTGTGATAGCGTTGGAGAGATGTCTTTGTGTTACGTACCCTCTCCTGGCGAAAAGTTTGATGTCAACGAGAAAGACAGCTTTGGTAATGTGGCCCTTGTTGGTAGTCATTGTAGGTGGTGTTTTTGTCTACGCGGGAATGCGTTACACCGTCATTTGTCTTTTCGATGTGAAAAAGAATAGCACTTCCTATTCAGTTTACACCAGCCAGTTTTATGCCCAGAATAAGGAAATCATACATATTTTTGGTGGCATCATTTATGGTTTATTATTACCGTCCCTCTGTGTGCTCTGTGTGACTGTTTGCACAGTGGTGACAGTGGTGAAGATGAAGAAACTGGCACAGTGGAGGGAAACCGTGTCTTCTGCTTCTGATTCTCTCAGTTCGCGAGATTTTTGGCGGTAACTCGCATGATTGTGGGAACTTCCATTTTATTTATAGCATGCACCGTGCCAATGATCGCAGATCGATTCTCCGTGATACTGGTTCCAGATTTTAAAGTTGGGGGACGTTACGATAATCTTTTAAATCTGTTTTTGTTCGAGTCTACATGTTGTCTTCGGTGATAAACTCCACTTTTAATTTCTTTGTATACTACTATTTTGGAAGCAAGTTTCGACAAACAATTCACGAGTTATTAATGTCATACACTTGTTGTCAAAAGATATTTAAACTCCCCCCACTGCTTCACTATCTAAATAATCGCGTGTGTCGGTTTACATACTAAGTTTACCACACACACAATTTTCCTTCACTAAGGGTTGTTGGACCTTTAGAAAAAGTGTTCACATTTTGATTGTAACATTGTATTGTGTTTTGCTTTTTTCCTGACATTTTGGTCCGTTTTGGAATTTTTGTTTCTGCCGTTACTTGGAAAATTTAGTGCTTTTTGTAATTCAGGTTTTGATCGGGTTTCCTACATATCAAATGTATATATGTCAATTGTCATCTTCTTGTTGCGTTGGAACTAGTGCTAACTAAAAGTAGTATCTATATCTCCTCCCCCTTCCCTGTCCTATCCCCCTTCCTTCTAAACAGGTTGACAAAACTGATCTACACTCTCACAGCAACAACAGCATGCATTTCACTTATCTAATTAAACGATCTAGATAATGATGATGATGTTGATGATGATGCTGATGATGATGATGATGATGACGACGACGACGACGACGACTACTACTACTACTACTACTACTACTACTACTACTACTACTACTACTACTATCATTATTATTGTTGTTCTTATTGTTATCACCATTAATGTTATTATTCTTATAATTATGATGATTATTATTACTATTATTATTATTATCATCATCATCATCATCATCATTATTATTATTATCATTGCTATTATTATTATCATTATCATCATTTTCATATTATTATTATTATTATAATCATTATTATTGTCGTTGTTTTTCTTGTTCTTGTCGTGGTTCTTGTCGTGGTTCCTGTTGTTGTTCTCGTTATCATAATCATCATTATCACCAAGGTTACTTGGTTGTTTTGTTTTCGATTTTTTAAATGTAGTTTATTAATAGAAATTTTGATAGTAGTTTCATTGTAGACAACTGTTTTAGTATGAAGGGAGGCAGCGTTGACTGATCAAAGCCAATCTCTCTGCTGCAAAATCCAGTCTGAATTTTAAAACATTGAATTATGAACAAAATTTTCAAAAGAATTCAACACACTGATATAAGAACATTTTGAATTCATTTTCAAAACAGATGATTGTTTCTGCATGTGGACTTGACAGGTTGACTACCCGTTTGCAGGATTAAGCGTTTTGAATGTGTATGTTTTACAATAATAGTCAGACAGTTAAACGTTACCATTCACCCCAGACTTAGAGACAGACTATGATGATTACACATGTGACGAAGAATAAAAGAGGAAATGTTCTTCCGCATATGTGACATCAGTATAATCTTAAATGGTATTAGTGCACTGTAATATGTCGTAAAAGGATATTTAAGGTTTCATTTAGATTGTAAACGTGAATGGATTACCTCTCTGTATCAGAAGCGCTCGAGACTCGTAAAAAAAAAAAGTTGGTAACATTGTAACAGGTGATATGAGGAGGAAACTTTGCACAGGTGTAGATGTCAGCTGAGAGGGAAAAAAAAGGGGGAAATTGAAGAGAAATTCCAACATTTATTATTGGATGCAAAATGTTCGGTTACATAAATGTTCAAAACATGTGCATCTATCGACAACCCCAGCTGGGTGTAGGAAATCAAATTGCCTTGTGTTGTTTTACCTTGGATTTCGAAGAAAATGAGGTATTAAGACACAAGTGAGCAGCTGTTTGGTCATTTTGTCAGATTAATTTGAATTCAATACGTTAGATCTCGCAGGTTTAGCATGATCATGTTTTACTAATTACAGTTCTCGAGGCAGAAAAAAATTCAAAATTTTAGCATAAGCCATTTTGAAGCTGTTGATAATTTATTCCCACTGCACTTGTTTAAATAATTCAGAAAGACATTCCACTTGAATGTCTAAATCTGGTTTGAAAAAAAAAGAAGTTTTTTTTTTTTTAAGAATCATTTGAATGGTAAGTTTGCTTGTTATATGTTGCTGTCACATTAAAGCAAAGGTTAAGGAGCTATCAAGGCCTAATTATGAATCTGTATTGTGTGTTTGATGACGAAAGAATGAAGCTGCTGTTCTTTGACACTTAATGAGCGTATGACGCTGACAAAGGTAATCGATGAGAGTTGGTCCTACTCTCTCGCTGAATCGATCGAGACAGAGAGAAAAGGTCGATTTTTTTTTTTTCTGTCCCATCTTCTGCGCCACCTCAATGGCACTGCGCCCTTGCCGCTCATTCCGACACCACGTCCACTGCCACAGCCCGACCCGGCCCGCCACAGGGAGCAGTCAAGGTCAAGTCATAATGAGGCAACCCATTAGAGGAGACACTGCATTGCTGCCTTGTCACTCCAGTAGTGTTCAGTGGTGCCTGTTCTGATCCAACATATGCAGGACACCACCTACTGTGCCCCCTTCTGACGATAATCATTGTTTAGTAGCGGAGCCATCGTGACTCAGCTCTGCCTCCGGAGGGCGCCACAACATCGATCCAGTGACAGTCCTCATGATTTCAGACCCCAACAGAATCATACCAAGGCCATGAACGTGGAGAGGCAATCAAAACTGAGGTCACCATGAGACCAGTGCACGAAGGGCCATAGAATTTGAGACTTTTTTTTTTAAAACGCTGATCGATGACGATGAGGATGACAAAGATGGCGCCACAAATTTCCGTTTTGGCCTAAGACTGTATTACAGGCCTGTATTCTATGTTCTTTTCATAAGACATCCCGGCGTTAACCAGGCCAGAGAGATATAGACACTTGCTAGTCAGGAAATTTGTGTAACATTCTCATAGACGCATCCATTAAGTGGATGAAACTCGATGGTGTGGTCCCATTCTTCCCAACTGAGCCTCAACGCAAACTCAACTCTGGAAAGGAGCCGGTCAGGGGGCAGAAGAATCCCACAAATGAATAGCTTTGATGGGAATCGAACCCATGACCTCCTAGCCGGGAGTCCTCAACGTTAACCACTTTACCAAGGTGGCTGGTGAAAAGGCTGGTTCTGGTAACGCGTTCAATATCTTTTCTCCAGCAGAAGATTCACGAATCAATAGTCAGATGACCATCGCAACGGTCCTGAAACAAAGGTATGTCTATTCACTGTCTCAAATTGCATTTTATTTATTCTCAGTCTCCATCTACTGTCTTCCACATGGCATTTATAGTTCATGAATCTAAAAGTTCAGGAAAGCTGATGCAGCACAGCCAATCAATAATTCTTTGACTTTCTTCGAGAATCATAACGTGGTACGCTAATGAAAATGTATGGAACTTCCCAGAAGGACCGAGAACCATGATGTGAGATGGCCGGTCAAAATGCTTGAAACGTTCAGGAAACAATTTCTTGAAGGTTCATGCATTACGGCCCAGGTCTGATGCTCTAGAGAGAACTCGACAATCATTACAGTTTTGTCCATTCGTCATTTGGAAAACTAACGTGTTTTTTTTTTCCCCCACACGTCATTTGGAAAGCTAAAGTTTTTTGTGTTTTTTTTTTGGTCCAAACATCGTTTGATAAACAAACGACATGTGAAACTTAACACATTTAGCCGAAAGCAAAACCCCGGGTATACAGATCTGTCTCAAAAAATGACAGGTAAAGTCAATCTGTATGTAGCAATGTACATGATCACATATCACTGTAACTCTGCTTTAGTCCTGTTGTACGTTTTTTTTCTGCCATTACCTGATGATTTACACTGAGTTTTCAGAAATACAAACATTTTTTGGAAGATCTGTCATTTGAAACTGTTTTTGTCGCAGTAGTTATGCGAGGCTTTTGATTCACGGGTTTATCGTTGATTAGATTAGCCTAGCTTTTCTTGTTGTAAATCACAAAAAAGAATTAGAACGTATAAGGTCTCTCTCTCTCTCTCTCTCTCTCTCTCTCTCTCTCTCTCTCTCTCTCTCTCTCTCTCTCTCTCTCTCTCTACCGAGTGACAGATACAAAGAGCCCACTCCCATTCCATTTCCATTAACCTTCTAGAGCCAAACGAGAATTACTGATATAACACAATACTTAGAACTTCAGCACGTGCAGAGATGGTGAAGAAGACCACCTGTAACGTGTGAAATCTGTAGAAAACAACCGAACGAAAAGGAAAGAGTTAAAAGTGAAAAGAAAACAATCTAAATAATATACATTACAGTACACACCACACACACACACACACACACACACACACACACACACACACACACACACACACACACACACACACGCAGAATATGAAATCTTATCATGTCCACGATATTTGTCATCTTTAATATACACGCTTCGACTGAATTCGTGGGAGACCAAATTTTCACAAAATGTAGCATGCGACTGCTCAAATCTTTCATCAGTGGACCATATTCCTTTTCATTGTTCAATAATAACTTCAGTATATAAAGAACCGAACGTGGATGTGACTGTACATGGTTCTATCTAAACAATACCCACAAACCAGAAACTGTCCAAATAGCAAAAGTGCTGTCCGTGCATCAAATTAATAGATTTTTTATACATACTTCCCTTGCCCTCCCTCCTTTTCTTTCTTTTTTTAAAAGTCTAATATCCCCAAGTGTGCACAGACTCTAGATTAAAGAACTCACACACACACACACACACACACACACACACACACACACACACACACACACACACACACACACACACACACACACACGCACAGAGAGAGAGAGAGGAGAGAGAGAGAGAGAGAGAGAGAGAGAGAGAGAGAGAGAGAGAGAGATTCACACAGATTCACAATGTGTGTGTGTGTGTGTGTGTGTGTGTGTGTGTGTTGTGTGTGTGTGTGTGTGTGTGAAGCTGTCACGTCTATCGTGTTTTCCCCTTAGTTTGATAGTATGTAAGGAATATTATATGGGTTATGTGAGGCAATGCCATTACGTGTGTGAAAGTCTGCGCACAGTCTTTATGCGTGTATGTAGACTCCTTATTATCTGATTAAAATAAGTGGGGGGAAAAAGGAAGGGAAAGAAAGAAGACTCACAGAATCACGTGCTTCATTTGTCAATTCATGAAAGAACTATCTCACACTTTGCCGTGTGTCAGCGCTCTCAAAACTGAGAAAGAACCGGAAAGAAAGAAGAAGAAGAAGAAGAAGAAGAAGAAGAAGAAGAGAAGAAAGAAGAAGGAGGAGGAGGAGGAGGAGGAGAGGAGGAGGGATGAGTAGAAAGAATGGGGACGGGAAGAAAACGGAAACGGAAGTGAACGGAAACGGAAAAGAATTGTTCTTTAAAGAGTATATCTGGCCAACGAACAAGATTCGTTTTACCACTTGAACGTTGTTTATATTGCTCAATGAACATATTGCAAAAACAAAAACAAACAACAAAAAAATAAACAAACAAAACAGTCACTGACATTTAAAGAACATGGACAAGATTAAAACTGTTGGAAACAACGCTATAGCATGTTACACAAAACACGTGGACAAACATTTATTCTAGTTCTAAGTCAACACTACCACCTTCATAACATGATTGTCATCACAAGTACCACTCATTCTTTACCTCCTGCGGCTTCTGCTGCTGTCGTGATTCATGCTGCTGCTGCTGTTGTCACAGCAACAACAGCAGCTACTACTTCTAGTACCTCTACCGTTACTACTTCAACCGCTACTGCTGCTGCTGCTGCTGCTGCTGCTCCTGCTGCTGCTGCTACTACTACTACCACTGCTTCTACTGCTAGTGTTATTACTACAGCTGCTGCTATACTACTACTACTACTACTGCTGCTGCTGCTGCTGCTGCTACTGCTACTGCTATTACTACTACTACTACAATAACTACTACAACTACCTCCTCCACCACGACCAAACAAACAGCTTCTATTACTACTCTTGGATCTAGTACTTTTTCTGCCACTGCTCTTGCTGCTGCAGCTGTTGGAATACTGCTGCTGATGACGATGCAGCTTTTCAGCTACCTCCGCTGATAATGATGAAGGTATGCTACCATAACAGCTTTTCGATTACCGCTGCTGCGTCACTGTTACTTTGTTGCTGCTGTTGCTACGATTACTACTACCACTACTACTGCTGCTGCTACTACTACTACTGCTGCTGCTGCTGCTGCTGGTACTACTACTATTGCTGGTGCTGCTGCTGCTGCTGCTGCTGCTGGTACTACTACTATTGCTGGTGCTGCTGCTACTTTGAATATCTGTACTGCCACTGTTGCTGCTGCTGCTTCTTCCATAACTACTACTACTGCTGTTGAATCATTGCTGCTTCTGCTGCACCTGCTTCGACTACTCTTGAGCTCACTACTACTGTTGTCGCTGCTGTTGAATTCTTATTGCTGCCGCTACTTGTGCTCCGGCTGCTTCAATTACTGATTCTGCTGCCATTATTGCTGCTACTATGACCACATCTGCCTCTTCTGCTACTGTTGAACTATTATTGTTGCAGCTACTACTACCGCTGCCACTGTTAATACTGTGTTTGCCATAACTGGACTCCCTTACTATTTTTGTCCCGCAAATGTTTTGCTCTGAAACGAACGCTAACAACATTACTGATGGCACCCGCACACGCAGCAACTTCTGAGGCTTTGACGCCTTGAGCCAGCCCTTGCTCAATATCGTTCAAACCTGTCCGCAACATTGAGTGCAGGATGTTGACAGATTTGAACTGTAATGTGTTGGGGTATCTTTCCATATCTAAAATGCGTGCAGTTGTCCAATCAGAATCGTTTTCTAGGATCAGGAGTAAATAACCCATACAGACAGTCTGTGGCTTATTTCCCTTCTGAAACGGCTTTGATTCGATTATATATTCGATCACAAAGAGCATTGCTCGAATTTCCTGACCGACACTACAGGTCTCTGTATCTCCCAGGCTTGGATGACGCCGCCATGATGTGTCATGAACGGAAACGTAGAGCATAACCCTGTCATGTAGTCTCAAACCGAAATGAAACGCCCAGGATGTCATTTTTATTATTATCATCATCCACATCGATCAGCATTTAAAAGCAAAGTCACAATTCACTTCACGCTCCGCTCGCATGGTGACGTCAGTTTCAATTTCCGCTCCATATCTGTGCCCTTAAGTAGTTCGTGCTTGGAATGACGGTATCGGCGGGTTGATGGGGACTATCACTAGACGAACATGGCTGTGCCCTTCTGAGGGGCACGCACATTCACTCCTGCTCTGAGACTCAGCACTTACTGTCGTCAGTAGGAGCATAGCAGGTGGTGCGTCCTGCAAACGATAGACCGGAACAGGAACCACTGAATACCAGCGAAGTGATACGGCGGCTGTGTAGTGTCTCCTCTTGAGGGTTGCCACATGACGACTTGACATTGACTGCTCCCTTTGGATCGCCGGTTTTGGGCCTGCAAAGAACAAGTCAGGGTGCAGAGTAAATGGGGGGGGGGGGGGGGGGGGGGGGGGGGACAATGCCCCTGAAGTGACTCAGAAGGATGCCCATATCAGAATTCATTCAGAGCTTTATCTTGCCCTGAAAAAAAAAATGATAAGAGCTGGCATACGTCTTTCTCAAACATGCATCCCATAACGTAGAAAAAAAAAGATAAACAGTTTTGGAAACACGCATAAGCTAAAAGAGGAAAGTCGGAATTGGAATGGGGAAATTCAGACAGGAAAAGGGAATGTTTTGAGGCTGGTTTTCAAAGAGTCGAGTGTTGGCTTTTGACGAGGAGAAAAGTAAAATCTCGTCCCTTTGTGGGCCAGAGTCAAAGTAGAAGCGGCGACCGATGGTTTAGAGTTTAAATCCTAGCAGTCAGCAGGAGAGGGTATGATACGAGGAACATAGAGAACAGGACGTCTGCGTATATGGATGAAGATACTCACGGAGAAAGGAACGGACAGAGATTCAATGCAGTTTTAGCATCGAGCTTTATCGTAAATGAGACAGACAAGGATGGGGAGTGGCAGGCTCGAGAGGAAGAGGGGGAGGAGGGAGGGCATTCGTTCTTGCCCCACCTGGATCAAAACGTCCTCAGACGAGGGCCGCAGCACCTCCCGTGAGTGTTTTGCCCACATGTGAGGATGTTTTGGCTCAGCTTTCAGACGGTATACAGCAAACAAAACCACCATCACATCACCTTTGTTGTCATCAGCAGCGACAATAGTGATTATCATCGTCATCATCATCGTCGTCGTCATCATCATCATCAACAACAACATAGCCTTTGCTTTCATTTGCTTTTCTTGTTTTTAAATGACCATCGACGTCATAATGTTTCCATTTCTGATATCTGTTCACGTGCATATGCATGTTTCTTTGTTCTCCGTTGTTCTTCATGTATTTTCCACCTACTTCTCCTGCCTATACTGTGTGTGTGTGTGTGTGTGTGTGTGTGTGTGTGTGTGTGTGTGTGTGTGTGTGTGTGTGCGTGCGTGCATGCGTGCATGCGTGCGTGAGCGCGTCGTGGATGCATACCTATGCGTGCATGTGTGTGTGTGTGTGTGTGTGTGTGTGTGTGTGTGTGTGTGTGTGTGTGTGTGTGTGTGTGTGTGTGTGTGAATGTGCGCGCGCGTGTATGTGCGTGCGTTTATATGTGTATCTTAGTACGCCTATGTGAGTGTGTGTGGGTGCGCGCGCATGTATACCCTTCTCTCCTTTTCTTCTTCTTCTTCTTCTTCTTTCTTCTTCTTCTTCTTCTCTCAAACAACAGTGTGTCTTGGTTCTGGGTGTAACCTCCGGACATTGAGACTGTGTAATACAGGGAAGGGTGGTTTTCTACGCTTGCAGCTGTCCTGAATAGTCCAAGCAAGAGCTGGCCTGGCAACAGTCTTAGTTGTGTCTTTTTTCGTTGGCACGGTTTGGAACAGAAAGTATAGCTTGACTTGCTATAAGCATGGTTTGGAACAGAAAGTACAGCTTTTACTCGCTAAAAGCAAGGTTTGGAACAGAAAGTACAGCTTTACTCGCTAAAAGCAAGGTTTGGAACAGCAAGTACAGCTTTACTCGCTGAAAGCAAGGTTTGGAACAGCAAGTACA
>JADBJO010014935.1:35000-45674 GCA_016801955.1 Conus betulinus
GTGTGTGTGTGTGTGTGTGCGGGGGTTGGGGAAGGTAGTAGAGTTGTCTTTTCTTTCCTCCACCCTAAAGGAAACAAGGTCAACTTTTGATAACGGATGATTACGTCACGCTCCTATAAGGGAGACAACTTCTCTTCTCTTTCCGTCGGCAGCGCTGCATGTTCCTGACGTCATTCACTGAAAAAAGTCTAGTCAGGAACGAACTACCTCGTGGAAAATGGCCGACACAAAATTGTACAGTCTTCTCGGTGTTTCAAAGGGAGTATCTGATGCCGAACTGAAAAAGGTAAATGAATTATATCTTTGTATTGTTAATATATGAGGGCCAAAATTTCTAGTTTGGGGTGGTTTGAACAACTTACTAGGTGACAGAATGGAACTTCAGTTACAAAGACAATCCCCCTCACCCACTCTCCCTCACTGGCCTCGGATCATCGGCAATCACTACTGAAATGTCGCAATTCTAATGACAGACAACCATTAAGAAAGAAGAAACAATTCGCTATAACCATTAAGGAATATTTTTCTCAGTCTCTCTTCTGCTTTTAGGTCTGAAAGGTCTCCCAACAAAACAACACCGAGAAAAGCATAGAACTATAAATGTTCATTATGTAGGCTGCTACATGCTGAACGAAGCATATTTTCCCCGTTTTTGTTAATTTGTTAAAACTAAAAATGTATGGCAACGACCAAAAATGATTTTTTCTTTTTTTTTTTTTTTTTAAATCACTCGTCGAGATGTAAAATGGTTTCCAATGAAATAGTTTGGATTTTTTCCCAACAGTGAAGATTACTATTTTGTATTTAGAATATTTACAGGATGCGTAAACATTAGGACTTATTTCATAACAAAGAAATTATAGTTTGAACAAAATTTGAAATAACGGACCAATCTGAATGTTATTTCAGTTCAAATCTAGTGATATGGTCAAAGGTTGGTTGGTACTGGGTAGATGACCAAACCAGACAGTAGCAGTTGAACATTGTCATCCACGGAGTCAATGATGCAGTTTGAAGGAGTAGAGTGCTGTTTTCCTGAGAATGAAAAGTGTGATAAATCATTCAGACTTTTGACTAGATTGACCTCTCAAAGACTATTGGGAGAAGATATGTCGGTATTTGTGAGTATCATGAGTGGAGGAAGTGGGATTTCCCCAAATGCGGCTGTGTCTAAAGTCAAAGACAACTGCTCTTACACTAGTTACAGAATGGTTGAATTTGCTTGTGTGTACGTGTAGGTGCGTGTTTATATCTGTATATATGTTATGTGTGTGTTTTTTGTGTGGGTGTGTTTGTGTGTGTGTGATATTGTATGGGGTGTGTTTGCGTGTGTGTGATAGTATGTGGGTGTGTCGTTTGTGTGTATGTGTGTGTGATATTATGTGGCTATGTGCGCATGATGAATGCAACATGCATTGCTTACTACTTTGCTTGTTCTCACATCTCTGTGTGTGTGCGTGTGTGTGTGCATGCACACACTCCTGTGTAGTGTGTGTAATCCTGGGCAATGAAATCCAGTTTGATATACCGGACTCTCCACAACTTTAGAAACAGGATTTTCTACTACATTCTCCTGTGTCTTCTGCCACCAAGGAGTCCTCTAAAAATGGGTTAGACTTTGTTGCATCATACTTCTAGTGTTGTGGTTTTCTGTGTAATCCATGTTGTATATTTGGATAAACTGGCAACTTGATGCATTTTTATGTCAGTTTTCTTTTATTCAGCAAACAGTTGTAATGTACCAATTGACAAAAAGGCCTTTGTTCAGACAAGTTTCCCATTATATATGTGGTCTGAAATGGTGAAGAGAGAGAGGGTTGGGACTTCTGCCCATGAAATTATTGATTATATACATTTCAGTTTCAAGACATAGCAATTGAGTCACTGACATACAGGTTTTAACCAGCAACTATTATCACAAAAGTCAGCCAAAGAGAATAAACTTCTGCCTGTAGGGCTATTGCTGTGGATCAGAGGTTGGAATAAGCATCATGGGTGCAAATGCCACTAAGGTTGCACAGAAGACAGGACAGCACCAACTTCACACACACACACACACACACACACACACACACACACACACACACACACACACACACACACACACACTCACTTAGTTACATAAAAGTCAGTAGTCACAAAATAGATTTTGTCATCAATCATCACTGACCTGAATTAACAATTTTCTTTTTAACAAACTAGAAGGAAAAATTACATGACAAAACATGATGCATTCCAACATCCTTGGTGTTCTTCAGGTAAGACAAACAACATTTCAGACAATGAAAATGAAGAATGAACAATTTCTTATCTCCTGAAATTGGACGCAAAATGGATGTATGAATGGGGTGGTTTTTTTTGTTTTTTTTTTTTTTTTTTTAATTTCAGCACAATGAGTTTTTGATAATAAGAGGAACAGCTTAAACAAATCTGTCTACTGAGCAGTGTGATATCTCATCAGATAAACTAAACTAGTGCTTTTAAAAAAATATCAAAAATCATATCTTGGTCATGTGTTTTACACCTGGAGTATTAAAGACAGGTGACTTGAATGCATTTTGCGTCTGATTCAAGCTTCTTGTAACAAAAAAATGTTGTTGCAGAGAGAGTTATTTTTTGTATCAACATACCACTACCCAAGCCATGTAACGGACTTAATTTAAAACAGTATCAGTAACACAGACACTGAGACAGAAGTATGCATACTATCATTACATTGCCAGTGAATTCAAAGAAACATCAGTAACACTGACACAAGCATGCACACAGTCTGTAAATGTCAGAGGTGTTCTATGAAATAGTGACTTCGTGTCGTTTTGTGTTGTTTTGACAGGCATACAGAAAATTGGCCAAGGAGTTCCATCCAGACAAAAATCCAGAGGCTGGTGAAAAGGTAATACTGATACATTGCTATTTTTAAGCTCTTAAAGATTATTTTCAAACCATCCCCCCCCCCCCCCCCCCCCCCCCCCCCACACCTTTTGATATATGATACTTGATTGGCAGAATAATCCATTTTGTATTTTGAACAAACATCTGTCATTGTCAAGCAGCGCTGCGACTTCTCCATGATTTTGCAGATTTTGGTGAAATGTGAAAATAAGAATCTGCGAAGGAAGAAGTATTTCAGCATTAAATTTAAAGAGACTTGGCGGAGAAGAAAAAATTGCCAGTGGAATTTTCAGAGGGCTAGTTGCTCTTTACATGCGTGCTAAAGATTACAGTGATGTCACAAAATTTTATGTAAACTTTCTTTGCTGGAGCAAACAGTTGCCATGACGGCTACATGAAGGCATAAAATTTTTCATGTACCAATTTGGTGCGCCAGCAAGATGCTTCAAAATTGAGATTCACTACTAAATGTGTAGAGGAAAATGGTTGGACTTAAAATTAGACAGTACATTATTCAGGATCAGTAAGCTCATATTTGCGTCATTGTGAAAGATCACATCATTTTGAAAGCTGATTTCAAAGCATTTATAATATATGGTAGAGAGAGGAAGCATGACCACTGGGCCCCTCCAGAATTTCATGGCTTTTTGCTCTTCTCCATTGGGAATCCAGGTCAAGTGTTGGTTATTATGAAATAATTTAATGTAAACATTGAAATAATATTTTTTCAGTCATTTAGACATGCACAGTTGCAATTTTGCCTTCAGTTACATCACTTTTCCCATACATGTATTAAATTTTTCAGTCACTTAGATTTGCACAGTTGCAATTTTGCCTATAATTACATCACTTTTCTCATACATGGATTATATTTTTCAGTCATTTAGACTTGCACAGTTGCAATTTTGCCTACAGTTACATCACTTTTCCCGTACATGCCTCAGAGAAACAGGAATAATGAATGGAAATTTTATTACAAAAAGTTAAATGGTTAACCTACCTGTCCAAACAAATGCCTTGGTTCCACATGCATGAAACATTGCTATATTATCAAGATCTCCCCGAAAACAAAATTGGGAGAGCAGGGAGCTAACTTCACTGCAATCTCTTGAGTTGATAGGCCAGCAAGGGGGGTTGCCCTTAGTGAATGTGTATATCGCGCCATATTCAAAAGCATTCCTTTGTGGTACATCTGACGTGATGGTCTCCCACTGAGGAAAAAAAGGCCAAGAGATGGAGAAGTTGAAATATGAAAAGGGGAGATTGTATTGAATTACTGGCCAGCATTATCAACAGGGGGTCTAGTGAGAAGAAAACCCAAATTTGACATCAAAACATTGTCATCATAATCATCATCTCAAAACTCCTTCATCATCAACAGAATCACATTTCTCCCACCCCTCATGAAACATATCTCAGTATCTGTATTGACGGTCAAAGGTCATCCATGTCGGTCCGGATCCACCAAGGCTCACTTTTGCTGCAAGGACCCTTAGATCTGCTTCCCCCCCTTGCAGCTATCCAGCCATGAGCAATCTCAAGGTGTGCATTACTGAACTTCTCCACTGAGGTTTAGGTTATATTCCCAGTCACTCTTCTTCTTTACAAGTGAGGCACTGAGGGGTTGAGAGCGCAGAATGGGTTGGAACTCAGAGACTCTGTCTCCACTGACCTTTATACCATGATTGAATGGGTATATCATGGAGAGGAGACCAACTCTTTTACCAAAACTAGTGGACATCATTGAAATCAAAATGAACATCAGTGCCATTGCCACACCCAACCATTGGAAATAATCAATTTCAGAGCCATAGGGAAAAACTCAAGAAGGCAAAGCAAATGACAAAGGGGATGATTGTAGCAACAAAGCATAACATGGCAATGTTCCACGCCAAGTGGGGTGAAGGCATCTGTTTGGACAGGTAAGAAAAAAAAAACTGAATAGATCAGCCTTTTTTTTCCTTGCTGTGCTAAGATTTGTCACTTCTTGGAATACTAACATTTAAAAGCTGTTTTTGTAAGTGAAGATTGAAGTGTTTTGCACAGACTGACGTAATTTACTGACCAGTAATGAGATATCATTTCCATAGCGCATTGTTGGTTTCAGTTTAAAGAAATCAGCTTTGCCTATGAGGTGCTGTCAGATCCAGAGAAGAGACAGGTCTACGACCGCTATGGTTTAGAGGGGCTGAAAGAAGGTGGTGGTGGAGGTGAGTATTTTGGCACCACTGTGCATTGAAACCAGGTTATGCATTTCTTGAAACTCAGGCTGTTCAGCAAAGCAAAGGATGTTATGGCAGGTAAATGTCTGTGATGATGACAAAATAAGATAGGCACAAATTGACAACATCAGGTAGAAAAAGTAGTAGAATGAACTGTAAAAGGCTAACTTGAAAATGTTTAGCCAAATGCACAGTCTCTCCAATTACATACCTAGAATGAACTGTAAAAAACTAAGTTGAAAATGTTTAGCCAAATGTACAGTCTTTCCAATTACGTACCATAGTCTTTTTTTTGTGTGCTTGGTTTTTTTTTTTGTTGTTTTTTGTTGTTGGTTTGTTTTGTGTGTGTTTTTTTGTCATACTGTTTTTGGTGGTGGTGATGGTAGGGTTTTTAGGGGGAGGGGTTGCTTTTTGGGGAGAGGGGGCCTGATGATAAAGGGATGAATCTCTTTGTCAGCAGAAAGAGAGACAAAGTGAAGAGGACAGAAATACTACAGACTATACAAATGCAGGTCTTTTGTGGATACTCACTTACACACACACTCATTTTACATTTTTTGTCGAATTCCATACAAATTTAAATGAAAGCCGTATCCATTGCATGCATAAATCTTGGTGTTGCTGTGCTTACTAGAAGTGATGGAACATGAAACAGTTTTTAGTTTTTACTGCTCTTTAAAAGCAAACTATGCTGCTGATGATGATAACATGTCCCAAGCAATGGATGCAGGGTTGGTGTCCCTTTTCCTGAGTGCTGTTTTTTTTTATTTGTTTGTTTGTTTTCCATGTTTGTATTTCAGACTGTGGATTTCCCTTGGTGCTTTTTGCTATGGAGGGTTCACCAAGTTGCTGCTCTTTACAGGTGGTGGCTTTGGGGAGCAAGCATGTTTGAGGATCTGTTTTGGTGGGTTCTTCGGGATCCCAGGTATGGGTGGAGGGAGTGGACGCAGCCGCAGGCGGCGAGGAGAAGATACCATTCATCCTCTGAGGTTAGTAGTTTTATTCAACAGCAGGGCATATACAGTCATGGAGCTCCCATGTGCTGTTATTGGATAAAAGAATTAAGGTGACGGTAAATGCAGAATCAGGGTACCTTTAGCTTACATGTTCATTGAGGAATTAGCCCCTGTTGTCTGAAAAGTAGATTTTATGGATAGAATGAACTCATAGGAGACCCGTCTACTAAAAACCAATTGGTTAAATTTGTGGTTAAACCGCAAATACAATCATTCTCTCAGCTTTGAAAAATTTGGAAGATTGATCTTTGGTGCAGAACCAATTGTGCTGTGATAAAAATTGAAAGAAATTGAGTAAGAGCTGCTTCCTTTGGCACCTCTTATTTCAAAGTAATTGGAAGTATGTTCCACATGTTTTGTTATCAGCAGTTCACATGTACCAGATTTTTTCGGAAATATGATTTGCAACAAAGTTATAGTGGTGTTTCATAATGACCATCTTGCAGAAATCAATATAGATACTGTGATCCACATTGGAGATGAAATCAGTTAGGACAATTTGAAATCTTGGTCAGATATGGACGCGCAGAATATGCGACAAGTTAGTAATGATAAGAATGTGAATTGGCAGACCAGCAAAGATTTATTTGAAAATAGTGAAAAAGATCGGACTGGCACGCGCGTAATAATAAACTTTCAGTAATCTTATTTTTTTCACTTTTTTGAGCTGTTTTACTTCAGTCCTGTACTTTGGTACTTTGTGAAAATGAAATGTGTAGAGACCATGATTCAGCAAACATGCATTCTATTGTGACCAAATTGCTTCATAAGAGCAGTTATTCCTTTCATATTTTAGCTTTTACTAAGAGTTTTTGTTTTGCTAATAAAAGAAAACTGATTTCTGTGCATTTTATCAGCATTTTTAACATAAGGATAAAAAAAAAAATCATACTTTATATAGATAAGACTTTAAGAGACATTTTTTAACAAGATACTCTTATTTTTACCAGCCAGAATAGATTTCTAGAAATAGTGTTGCTGAAATTTTATTTGAATACCTGAATTATATGCATCAATCATAGGAAAACAGTTTCTTCTTCTTCTGGTTGTTTTACAGCACATATTGTTCATTAAAGAACAAGTCCGTACGAAAACATTTAGTGATTGGAGTCTGACATTGTTCAGCACATCGAAGAAGGCCGAGACCACGTGCCTGATAATATGGTCATTTTTTTTTTTTTCTTTTTAATTTATACTGCTTGTAACACTTGACTGCATGATTTATTGCTGCATCTTATGAAAGAAAGAATGTGTCCTGACTGCACTGAAATATTGTCAGCTCTTTGTCCATACTTTTTATAATGCATGAATGTGTATGAGTTACTGCCACATCTATTATGAACGAAAGAATGTATCCTGACTGCATTGAAATACTGTCAGTTTTTTTTTTTGTTTGTTTGTTTGTTTTGTTTTGTTTTGCTTTTTTTTTTTTACTTCTTACAGGGTTTGTACGCCCCTTGAAGACCCTTTTAAATTTCATTGGGTCAAAAAGGTCCATGGAAACCCTTGAAAACTGCAGATATCCCTACCGCCCCTTGAAATCCCCTTAAAAATCGTTTTTGGACCAAAACTGACCGTGACATTCCAAGACGAATCGGAGAACAAACACAAACGAGACTTCGGACATCGATTTTTCACCCCTTGAATCGTTTTTGCGTGTCGTCTGCTTTCAAGCAAAAGGGAAGCAATTCAATAGTCGGTTATTGTTTGTGCATGGGCAGTTCGACTTCGACAAAGAGCGCCATACTCCGTCATCTTCCAGTGAAGTCCAGTACTGTTGCATCTGTCGTCATGCCTAAGGGAAATTGCACATTTGATCCTTTGTGGTTACAGAGAGAAAGAATATGGAATTGCAGAGACAACAAACATGCATTTTTCTGTAAAGTGTGCAAAACGACCGTTGATGGTCAGGCAGTGGGCAAATCGGCGGTTGCAAGTCATGGAAAGGGGGGAAAATATGTGGAATTGGAAAAAGCGAGTAGGCCGGTCGTTAGTCTTACAGACTTCGTTAGGCAGTCATCATATTCATCAACATTGGGTCAGACCCTTCCCTCAGTAAGAATCATCAGCCAATCCACAATAACAGCAAGTGGGACAGATGAGTTGAAAGCTGAAGTGTTATTGGCGATTCATGCCATCAACAATCATCACAGTTCCCGATATGGTGAAGACAATGCGAAACTGTTTGCAGCAATGTTTCCATATTTCTCAATTGCGAGGAACTATCTGTGTGGGGAAACCAAAAGTAGATATCTTGCAACTTTTAAAATCACAGACTGAATATGTCTTGCTTTTTGACAAATCATTGAATAAGGACTTGAAACAGAAGCAGCTGGACATCCATGTCAGATACTGGTCCGGAAAGCAGATTGAAAGTTGTCTTTTCTGATTTCTCAATTTCTGTATAAAGACTTTTTTTTTTTTTTTTTTTGTATATGATATTGAGCTTGGAAAAGACTACAGAAATGTAATCTCCTTATCATCATGGCTGGATTGCATGTATAAGGTAATTATTCACTCTTTTTTTTTTTCAATTGAACAGCTAAATTTCCCCCTTAAAAATTTAAAATTTCCCTTTTAGAAACCCATGAAAAACCCTTGAATTTTTTTTTTCCTGTGAGGAAGTGGGAGCCCTGAGTCTTGTAATGCATGGATGTGTATGATTCACTGTGTGTCTATTATGAAAGAGAGAATGTGTTTAGGGCTCTTAATTCTGTGTTCCAAAACCAACTGTTCAATGTATTTTCCTGACAGACCTGAACAAAACAATTAACACCTGGGCATAATACCTGGGATTTGGCTCTATCCCAGCTCTCTAATGCAGTGCATTGATAACATTTGTGATAATGGGTTTGTGTGTGTGTGTTTAAAAAAACGCAGAGAAATATTGCCCAGACATACAGTATCTGGGGTTTGACCAACTCTTTGCTGTCTAAAACAATATTGAGAGCAGTTGTGATTGCCCAATAAAAGCTGTCTTTGCTTGAATGTCTAAAGCAATATTGACAGCAGTTGTGCTTACTTAATAAAAGCTGTCTTTGGTGGAATTTTAAATTGTGTGTAAACTAAGTCAGTTTAGTTCCATGAGATTGGTTGGGCCTGTGTGTATTTTTTTGTCTGTCTGGGCGATCTACAATATTAGTCCCCACACCTGTTCACCCACTCTGTATGAGGCTGAAAAGGCCTTGTTCTGTCACATTAACCTACTTTTAATACCATGTTTTTGTTCTTGTTTTGTGTTTACCTAATGAGTATGCTAACATAAATACCAAATTTAATTTTCCTAACATTAGACACACTTATGAAACTGGGATACCATGCATAAACAATCACACACACACACACACACACACACACACACACACACACACACACTTATACACAAACATACACCTGTCCCCCTTGCAAATTTTAAGTCCCAGTGGTACTAAATTTCTTATAAAAATCTTGTAGTGGTCTGGTTTTCTGTGCCTTTCTTTATGTGTTTTATTGATGTTCAGGACAGACCATTGTGATCACTTTGAGTTGGAAAATCCAAAATTGATTTGTCAGACAACATTGATACCTCTGTCTTTTTTTTTTTCTTGACGTTCACATCATCCTCCACCCTACCTCTCTCTCCTTCCAAGGCTTGGTGTACAGTACTGTCACTAAGTCTGAAGTGACTTCAAACACACCAGCACAGTCTACAGGCTTTTCTGAGCTGCTGTTATCAGTTCAGCAGCTCCTGGCTCCCAAGATGTCCACAGTCAACTCAGATGGACAGTCCCATCCATATATATCACTGTCACTTGTTACCATACCCAGTGCCATTTGGATACAAATTTTATTTTGGAGGTTTTTTGGGGCTTGTAACAGTTTGCAGGTGGTAGCCACTTTCACCGTAGCAGATGCTTTCAAATACTGCATCTGTAGACTCAAAAGATTTCTAAGTAAACCCATATTAGAGCAAAATGAGGTATCACCTTTGACAAGTGGATTGCAACCTAATTCCAGGGGAGGGGGGGGGGGATGGTAGGGTTAATTTATCTTCAAAATGCAATTCCAGTGGTATCAGTCATTGTAATTGTTCATATTAATAATATTTTGTATGGTTATGATTTCAGGGTAACTTTAGAAGACTTGTACAATGGCAAGACGTCCAAGCTTCAGCTCAGCAAAACTGTGATCTGCCAAAAATGTAATGGTAAGTCAGCATGTATCATGTACCACCTAAAGTGGAAACTAACATTTCATGTTGTAAGCTTTTAACCTTCTGTTTTCTTTTGTTTTTTTGTTTTTTTTTAAATTGTTTTTTTTTTTTATTTCACCTGTTTTACTCGAATATCCCCCCACCCCAACACCAGCCCCGATCACTTTCGTTCAACTGAACCCTATGGGGCTTATCCGACTGAATAACATCCAGTCTGGAGTGGAATCAACAAGGTGGAGAAATGAACGATCATGGCGTATTGTCAGATTCTGATGCCAAGCACCACGGGTCACACACATTACAGTAGAGCAACATGCACAGATCAGTCAGACAGCAGGTCTCTCAACCTTTA
>JADBJO010014936.1:0-7500 GCA_016801955.1 Conus betulinus
AATGGGGGAGGCAGATGTAGGGAAGGAGGGTAATCAGGTGGAACAGGACAGCAAACGTTTGTGTTTTTCGCCTGAAGAAGGACCCAAGAGATCGAAATGATTGTGTCTCACCCGTCCTTGTTTGTCCTGTGGCTGTTGTGGTCCTTGGCGATAACCAAAACCCCGCTCTCTCTCATGTACTCTGTTTGTCTGGGTCCTGGTGGTAACTAAACCCATCCTCTTCCTTACTCTGTTGGTTGGTGTCACTGGTGGTAACTAACCCCATTCTTTCCAAATTAGCACCAGATGGGAAAACGGTTTTGTCGCAAAGGTTCCAAAAAACACAGTTCAACAAGTTTCGGACTGCCACATCAGGCGACACAACACACGTGAAGGAGGGGGGGGGGATGTAACAGATTGCACGGACGCTCGCCCACGTCTCCATGGTTTAAACCACCAGGGGGAGGTAGGAGGCCGTACTTGAATCTGCGTGTGTGTGGGGTGTGGCGTGTTGAGTGTTGTGTGTGTGTGGTGTGGTGGGGCGCGTGCCGTGCTGTGCGCAGCGGAAGCGTGTGATCCTGTGTTGTGTGTGTTGTGTGTGGTGGTGTGTGTGCGTGAGTGCGTGGCTGCAGGTGCGTGTGTGGTGTGTGTGTGTGTATGTGTGTGTGTGTGCGAGCATGCGCGCGACACCCGACCGCAGTTCGCCAGTGAGTTGCGTGCGTGAAATGTCGTGCGTGCGTGGTGCTCTAAAGGGAGTGCAGGTGCGTGCGTCCGTGTGTGTGGTGTGTGTGTGTTGTGTGTGGGTGGAAGAGATGAGAAACAGCGAGAGACAGAAAGAGAACCCAGACAGAGAGCTTATGTCAAAGTGTTGTTGGTTGTGCTTGGTGCGGTTGTTAGCACCATATGGTCAACCAAGAGGGCCTGGATTGTATTGTTTTCCAAGGGTAGAATTGTGATCAACAGTAAGTTTGCACGGTTTTCCCACGTAGAAAACGGATGCAGTTGATGTCATGATTACGTTATTCAGTGCATACCAAAGGAGCCAAAAATGCGACAAATCAGTGCACTGTGTATCTGGCAAAGATGAAGAGAACTGCTGGGACGAAACAAATAGCCAGGTCCTTATCATTAAGCAGACACTGCCTCCCCCTGCCATTGTTCTGCAGAATGAACAAGGTCTTCTTGCTGTAGAGAAACTGAATGAAAGCGACCCACGGTTGTCCCCCAACTCATTTTGAATGTCCGCTGTTATCATACTACTGCTTGCCGGTCTATGTTTGCGGTGTAACAGTATCTTTGGACTGTCCAAACCGGGAGGGATGAAAAAAGACTGCCATAATTCCAGCTGTCCTGGTTTCTACCGCTGCCTCAGATCTAAGATATGTGTTCATGCTGATCATATGTGTGATGGGAAACTCGGACAGTGTCCTGAAAATGACGATGAATTGATGTGGTGGATTCAAGTGCCCTGATGGATGTGTCTGTTATGGGAAGGCTTTTTAATACTTTTTACTGCAGCCAACCATCTCTCAACTGACCAACATCTGCAAGCTTCGTCTGTTGAATGCTGATCAAACCAACATGACTCTGGAAAGTGTGTTCAGAATAATACACAACTCATTCATCTCAGTTTGGCTCAGTGTTTCTTGGATGTCATCAAATTGCCAGATCTGCCCAACCTTCAGAGCCTAGATCTTAGTCACAATCTGATCAGGTATTTTGGATTCTGAGAGTTCACAGGAGTTGCAAATTTACGTACTTTAAGCTTACTTGGAAATCCGACAGACATTGAAGTAAGTCTGTCAGCTATCCTGTCAATTACCAAGCTTTGGGAGCTCGACCTCTCCCATGTTCGTATTTCACAGTCAACTCAGACTCTTTTAAAGGGCTTGAGATTGGAAGAATTAAATCTCTCACACAGTCAAAGGACAGGTGGTGGTGGGGAGAAGGCTTCCATGTCATGCCTTCATTGCGGTCCATAGATATTTCCATGTGTCCATTGACGGTGTTTCCTCGCACCTTGTTTTAACAAACTTTCATACTCCAGTCAGTAATAGCTGCCAGTTTCGTCTTCTGCTGCCCTGCGCTCCTTCCAAAAGATTTAAACCCCGCCTGGTGCAACTCTCCTGCAGAAGTCGTTGTCATCCTGTGAAGATTTGCTGGGCAACAACATATTTAGAGTAGTCTATGTTCTTGTGGCTGTGATTTCTGTTTTGGGGAACATCTCGGTTATTTTGTTTCATACATTATATCAAAAGGGACTTTGTCGTCGTATGCTTTCTTTGCCTGCATAATTCATTTAAACGTGTGTAATTTGGGGCATAGCATATACTTATTTCTTATCATTGGGAAGGACGCACAGTTTAATGGGACATATCTGTGGCATGAAGCAGTATGGTCACAAAGCACAGAATGCCAAAGTGGCAGGGTTTATCTTCTTCATGTCTTTTGAGGTGTCTGTTTACATAATTTGTGTGAATACTCTTTATGCAGTAACAGTTCACTGGAATTATTCCAGCAGGGAATCCTCCACTGTCGTTTAAACTGGTTAACGTATCAAACATGGCAGCCTGGATGGTAGGTATAGCTGTGGCCACGTGTCCTCTTCTCCCAGTGTTCTCACAGTGGAAGACCTACAGCCACAATGGACTCTGCATTCCATTGCCACCAGAAGAAGTAAATCGTGCTGGATTTCATTTTACATTTGGAATTTTTAATCTATTAAATGTTGTCACGATGTTTATCACAAGCGCCGGCCCTGTTTTATATCCACTGGCATTCCAGATCTAACATTGTGTTACGAAGTATGACCACCCCAAAGGCAAACGAGCTATCATTTCCCAGAGACTTTGCAGCGTTGCTGTTTTTAGCATAGTCTGCTGTGTGCTGGTTGCACTTTGGGGATTTCTGATCTTTGCAGACATACATAACTGTCTCATCAGAAGTCAATGTTGGGATAATGATGCTAGTGCACCATTGCAGGCTGCTTAATCCCTGTCTCTACCTGACCAGTACCTTATGGAGCATAAGAAAAAAGAACGGCAGCAATATTTGTTGACCATCCTATTACGTCAGCATGCTGGAAAATGATTTTAAGGAGGAGTAGTAAATATGAAATAGTAAACCCATTATCTTCGTACTCAACATCACTGAAGTGACTTGCAGCAGCGCAGTGTCTCCACTGATAAGCAGCCTTGTAATGACTTGACATTGACCGCTCCCTGTGGATCACTGGTGGAGGAGCTGTGGGGAGACCAGTCAGTGCGTGGCTGTAGACAGGGAACCCACAAGATTGGCGTGGGGCTGACTCAAAAGATAAGACAGCAAAAGAACAAAAAGGTACTTTATCAATTCATATTTTATCAAATACTGCCTGAACAATTGTATCTGCTCCTGTGTCCAGGTTATCAAGTAACTGTCTAATTTCAAACAGCTGCAGTTAGGCTACACCTACAATGATAATTCATTGTGCGTTCATGACGGGGCTTCTTGCTATCTTGCCACACATAATCACGAGTCCTCTTTAAGGTGCCCTCCTCTCAGGAGTTACTACTATATCACTGAAACCATTTTGAGCTCCACGTTTCATTAGTTTTAACATAGTTCATGTTCTGGCACTCGGTGGTAAATTATGTGTGTGTGTGTGTGTGTGTGTGTGTGGTGTGTGTGTGTGTGTGTGTGTGTGTGTTTTAATTATTAATGGGTTACAAGCAATGGCTGTGCTGCACAATTCCTACATGCAGTCAGCATTTATCTGACTCACAGTGCTTGGATTATTGAACATTAGGGCTGCTGACTACTCTAGACATTGACGTCTGTGACCTTTGCATTGTTGAATAGATCCTCAAGCACAGGCTCAAAAGATTTCCCAGTATAGCTGCTACTCAAAACAAAATTCCGTCAGTTCATTCCTCTTTTTTTTTTCGTTACACTTCACTGGCTACACCGGAATGTCGTTGGACTCTGTGAACCATTGGTGGTGAAAAATACCACAAAAATTCAGTGGCGTATTGCCTGTAGAATTCCGTGAGGACTGAAACAATCAGTCGGGTCCTACTGATGAGTCCAAATCAGCGGACGAAAGGTTCCTATGAGCGGGCGATATTAATGGATCTGTTTGAAGGATAGGTAAACAAATTTGTGTCAAAACGAATTCTTTTTCAGGTTCTTTCTCTCAAACCATTTTTTTCACTTTTTTTCTAATATTTGCCAAATAGACTGCTTCAATAGGGGGAAAATTGCAAGCCTTTACTTGTTTTCCGCTACTCTTATTTTTCACTTTTGGTCGATCAGAAGGAAATCATATCTTCTAGAAGATCCACGTAAGGCGGTTCTGGATGATTCTTAGCATCTTTCAGCACTAATGCGACTGACGATGTTTATATCATTGACTAGAAGAGGAAATCTTTCTGTTCCGACTGTTAAACACCTTTTGACATCCCCTGTATCTTTGTATAGATCCTAAGGCAAGGCTACCCCCCCCCCCCCCCCACCCCACCCCCCCACCCCCTTATTCTTATATAATGATTTTGATTTCTATGCGATTTCTATGCTACAATGCTCTCTTCTCGTTCTCACTCTGTCTAGCCTTCAATGGCTATTTGGGGGATGTTGCTGGCTTCTGGTGTGTACCTTGGCACTGAGAATACTGCAGAATTATAATTGGCATGTCTTCTCTTGATGCCAAGGAAAAGAGCAACACAATCAGCTGTGTGTCCACTGAGGAGCCTGAATTAATGGACGAAAAATGCCTATTTACAAGCGATGCATTTGGTCTTCATATGCTGTAAATGAACAGTTCATATTCATTATTTACTGCTTCTTTTTCATTCGCATCCCCCCCCCCCCCCCCCCCAACTTCCGCCCTTTTTTATTCCTTGCTGGGTTATTAGTGTGCAAAGAAGTCTTTTCCCAAGGTTGTTTTCACCCAATACTTGTTTATTCTGTATATGCAAACTGAACAATTTAGTAGTGGAGGGAAACAGGTATCCAAACCTTGTGCGTTTGCGAATGATACATGGATAGGACTAATAGTAAGCTGATTCCTCAAATAGATTGTGGATCAGCACATTGAAACATCAGAGAGGAAATAGACCAGTGCAGCAAAATATCCATTGGTGCGTCCAAAGATACAGCAGAATTGAGTCCCAGTGTAGATTTCTTACTTTAAGATGTAGGTTCTTTTTTTTTAACAAAACACACACACACACACACACACACACACACACCACACACACACACACACACACACACACATACACACACGAATTCTCTGCAGACATAGGGGATTCTCTTGCGTGATTGTTTTCGTGTGTGTGTTGGTGGGGGGGCGGGGGGGGGGGGGGGGGATGCGCATATACTTTCCTATGATATTGAGACTGTCATAAAATGATTTGTGTACATCCGGTTGATGACAGTAAAAACCGTCTAAGTGTAAAAGTCTTTCTCTCTGCCACTGTCTCCACCTGTTTCTGTATGTCTTTCTGTCTGTCTGCCCTCCCACCTCCCACCTCCCCCCCCCCCATCTGTCTGTCTGTCTGTCTGTCTGTCTGTCTGTCTCACTCTCTCTCTCTCTCTCTCTCTCTCTCTCTCTCTCTCTCTTCCTCTCTCGCACACAACACGCAAGCTCGCGCTAATACGCGCACACTCGCTTGCACGCACGCGCGCGCGCGGCACACACACACAACACACACACACACACACACACACACACACACACACACACACACACACACACACACAGACAGAGAGAGAGAATTCGCTACATGATAAGATGGAGAGAAAATGCGTGACGATGTTGATGATGATGATGATGGTGGTGGTGGTGGTGATGACGATGATGATGATGATGATGATGATGATGGTGATGGTCGTGGTGGTGACGACGATGATGATGATGATGATGATGATGATGATGATGATGATGATGATGATGATGATTGTCAGAAAAGTGACATTAAGTGTATTTCAAGGTTGAAACAGTGCTGCAAACAATACTATGTGCACTGTCATCCAGTCCCTGCTCGATCATAAGCAGGGTGACAGTTCAAATATTATTAATCAGCACTCATAACATGACCGTCTTCCACACACACACTGATGTTGGACTTAAAGAAAGTCTTGACTTTTTGATAGGGATTCATCGGGAAATGGGTGTACTATAACAGCTTTCCGCCAACACTTTATCACCATCCTCCTTCATAATGTATTACAAGCTCACCCATCACATCATGTAAATGGAACATTATCTGCTCCGCTGCAGGTGCGGACTGGGTAAAACAGGGCTGCTTTCTATCAGTAACCATCTTCTTGTTGGTGACCAGATCATGAGGAATACCACAGACGCAAAACACCGCCGAACAGCTATCTTTTGAAAAGAAGATGGGAAACTTCAACTTCGCTTGTTACGTAAGTCTCCTCTAGCACAGAAACCAGGATGCTCAAGCAAAATCATCTCGCATCCCTGAGAAAGCAATTGCATCAGGCCTCTTAAAACAAAAAAAAAAAAAATGAAGTAATTCAGGTGAACACGAACAGCAAGTACTAATTCAGCCAAAAAACGTGAATACCAAAGAGGATGACAAATGTATTTACCTAAGCAACTTCGTCAGCAAAGATGGTGGTGCAGACCAAGATATTAGTAAGCTTTATAACAAAATAATGTTTACTCTTACACTCTTAGACCCATTTGGACTTAATAGCCCCTCAGGTTCAGACCAAGATCAGAATGTTAAGTATGAAATCTGTTCTGTTATACTACTACTACTAATAATAATAATTATTATTATTATTATATTATTATTATTATTATTATAAAGGTTATACACTAAGCAGTCCCGCAAAAGTTTCCCACCAAATGAATGGGATGGAACCCACAGAAGGAAAGGAAAGTGACATGAATACGACAGACTTTGGCACCAGTGCATGGATTCTGCAATGAAGGCAGCCAGCATGACATGGGCCCAGCTGAAGACGTCAGCTTAGAGCTGAGCCCTCTGGAGAATTGTTGCCTCAGCCTTTAGGGAGCCTAAAGAATCAATTAAAGTGAATGACATCGTCCCTACATTCTCACTGAAACAGTGAGAAAAAGAACGTTTGTGACCTATCATTATCATTCTATTTAACAACTACATATAGTGTATGCGTATGTTAAGATGAAATCGTGAATTTCATTCAGATACAGCATTTGGTGATCTATTTAAAGTTTGCCTTAAATGCGACCGCATGTATGTATGCATGCACGTGTGTGTGGTCTGTTTGTTTTGTTTTGTTTGATTTTAGCGTCTTTTCACAAAATAGTGTTTTTAGACGGATCTTGAAAATCATCCTGAATGACATAAGTATTTTATCACAAATAGGAATACCCCGTCATTTCGTATCCCCCACAACGGACAATAGAATAAAATATTGAACGTTAACATTCTCTCTCAACAGGGACACCTAATGTCGTTTATATGTTTGCATTTTAAAGCATTGAGTTTTAGTCTGTAACATAAAGAGCTAATATGTGTGAGTGGTGTG